>SZWC01005245.1:0-30956 GCA_023375785.1 Penium margaritaceum
GGCTAAGTGGTGTGGCTTGTGAGAGGGCTGACTTGCCCAAGCTCTAGATCTATATGTACTCCATCATTTTGAGTGATTGAACAACCATTCTTCAGCACAAGTGATGCCCTTCCAATCACGCATGCTCGCTGCTCCAAGGCTCCCTCTCTCCTCCAGATCCAACAGAAACCACCTTCCTCAAAACAAGGATCCTCCCGACTTCACCCATCGTCACCATACCTATGGACACGGCTCCCGAGCCCATTCAGAAGTTCAACGTTGACCCTATCGCCGATGAACATGCTGATGTGCTTCCTCCAGTGCATCCTCATGAACACACTTATGGTGAATCCCTTCCATCGTCAGCACCGGATGCTTTGCTGCTGTCTGCTGCCATCCCTGGTCTACGTCGCTCCACCCGCAACCGCACTACCCCAACGTATTTTCCACTTGCCATGCTCCACACGTCCGGTGATGAAGATGACAGTGCTCTCGTCACTCAAGTCATCGACCCCATCAGCTACAAGGATGCCATGCGTCGACCTGATGCGGCTCTTTGGCGCCAAGCCAGCCAAGAGGAATTTGATCAGCTTCAAAAACAAGGTACATGGGAGCTTGTCCCACAGCCGCCGGACCAACCTCTCGTTACTTGCAAGTGGGTGTTTCGTAAAAAACTCAATAGTGCTGGCGAGCCTGAACGATACAAAGCTCGCCTTGTGGCCCGTGGTTACAGTCAGGTTCTCGGCGTCAACTACAGTGACACCTTCACCCCAGTGGCCAAGTATTCCTCCATCCGTGTCATTGTGTCTCTTGCTGCTACTAACCGTTGGATTCTGCATCAGATGGATGTCAAATGCGCCTTTCTCAACGGGGATCTGAATGAGACTATCAACATGACACAACCCGAGGGCTTCGTGGAACCTAACAAGGCTCATCTCGTCTGTCATCTCAAGCGCTCTCTCTACGGGCTCAAACAGGCCCCACGCCAATGGAATCTCAAGATCCATGAGTTCTTCCTTGGGCAAAGTCCGACCCGTCTCCATTCTGACCACTCGATCTACTATCGCTCTGGAGCCAACACCATCGGCATCATTCTCTATGTCGATGACCTCATCCTGGTTGGTCCCACGCTGGACACCATCTCTGCTTTCAAGGATCAGCTGTCTCGGCGCTTTGAGATGAGCGACATGGGTCCCTTGAAATATTATCTCGGCATTCAAGTGCACCAACAGCANCGCATATCATTTCATCAGGCACATGGTGCAGGAGGGTGCTATCAAGCTGGAGTTTACTCCAACCAGCAAGCAGGTCGCTGATTTCTGCACCAAGCCAGTGACCCGTGAGAAGCAGCAGTTCTGCATGAAGACATGTGGACTCAGCCCACTCTGACTGCGGCAAAGTGGGAGATTGTTGGGAAAGGAGCCATCCGGCTCAGTTTCAGGTCCACAGGAGCAAGTTCCAGGAAAGTACCAGATACCTGCTCCGATTGTCGATCCGACTTCACCATTGGAAAGATCAGGTGGCAAAATGTCCACGGTCCAAGTTTGAGGCCGATCCAACGTTCGGATTGGGAGATATGAATTTTCAAAGTTTCGGGGGTCATGGACCGTCGATGTCTGGGTGGGCATGGGTGATGGCTCCATGCCTTAGCCTGAGAAAAGAAAAAGGCAAGAGGTCCAGGGTCAAGACCTGATGGGAGAAATATCCAAAAAAGGTCCTTGGTCTTAGGATTGCCTTGTCAGAGTGTGCTGACTAGGATAAAGGTACCTCTCCTTACTTTTTAGGTGAGGTGAGATCCTTGTGTGNCACTCGATCTACTATCGCTCTGGAGCCAACACCATCGGCATCATTCTCTATGTCGATGACCTCATCCTGGTTGGTCCCACGCTGGACACCATCTCTGCTTTCAAGGATCAGCTGTCTCGGCGCTTTGAGATGAGCGACATGGGTCCCTTGAAATATTATCTCGGCATTCAAGTGCACCAACAGCAGGACAGTCACATCGTTCTCAATCAAGCCACGTATGCACAACGTGTCGCTGATAAGTTTCAACTTGGTGAAGCCAACCCTATGGCTACACCCTTGGCTCTCCAGCATGGCCTCACCAAAGTACCCGCTCCGGCGGATCTTCTCGCTCCCGCCGACGCCAAAGTTTTTCCCAGCATGGTGGGCTCCCTGATGTATGCCTCTGTTACCACACGTCCTGATCTGTCCTATGCTGTCGGCATCCTCAGCCAAGGCTGCCAGAACACCACTGCCGCTCACATCGTTGCGGCCAAACGAAGCGTTCGCTACTTACGCTCCACCGCCGACCTTGGAATTCGGTACTCTTCCACTGGTGACAACATTCTTCATGGCTTCTGCGACGCGGACCTCTCCAGTGATCACGCCACCAGTCGATCGACGTCTGGCTACGTCTTTCTTCTCAATGGAGGCCCCGTCAGTTGGCGCACAAAGAAGAAATCCGTGGTGGCTCTGTCCTCCACCGAAGCCGAATACATCGCTGAGAGTGAAGCCACCCGTGAAGCTATTTGGCTTCGCATGTTTCTTTCTGAACTCGGCTTCGACCAACTTGCACCTACCTTAATCCACTGCGACAACGAAGGTGCCATTGCCCTCTCCGAGGATCCCGTCCTCCATGATCACACCAAACACGTTCGCCGGCAGTATCACTACGTCCGTGACGCCGTTGCCGACGGTGAGGTTCGCATGCTCTACGTTCCTACCGAGCAGCAACCCGCTGACATCTTCACCAAGCCTCTTTCTGCCGACCGTCATGCTGCGCTCTGTGCTCGCCTCGGCTTGCTCTCTCTCTCTGCTCCTGCATCCTCTGGGTCCTCTTCTTCCATCCCCCCCACATGAGGCGTTGGGATGGACGAGGATGACCAACGGCAATGCCGCTCTCCTCTCCCGCTTCCGTCCCCCCACATGAGGCGTTGGCACGGACGCGGGTTGCGGTTGGCCGCCACGCCCCTCTCCTCTTCGCTCTGCCCTCTCTCGCGCTCCTTGCATGGCCTCCCGGGTTCCCCCATATGAGGCGTTGGACCCGGTGGCTGTGCGTGGCGCCTGCGCCTCTCTCTGCTCTTTCGCAACAGCTTCTGCCTCTCTTTCTTGTGTCCTCTTTGCGCTCCGGGCTGTCTCGCGGCTCGCTCCTCGCATCCCGACAATATCGAGGGTGCGGTTCGCTCCCCGCTACGCGCCACACTCCAAGTGTCCGCCTCGGACTTCCTTTTTGAGTTTTGTCCGTGCTCCGCTTCTCTTCTCCTCCTCCCTAGGGCCGCGCGTTCTCTTTTCGCATTTCTGTTCCATTCTTTACCTCGCCGTTCGCCTTCTGTAGTCAGAAACCCATGGTGGACTGCGGATGTTGGCTCACCACGGGTCCCGGCCATGTGTGGGACTTGATCCCCCATGTGTCCGGGCAAGAGGCTCCCGCTGGTATCCCTCAGTCTGCAGTACGGCTCTGCCGAGGCACTGGCCCAAAATGGGTACATTAAGTCCACCGGGTGCCTCCTGTTCTGCTGTTTTGTTCGCCATCGGCTTGGGCCGCCCGAGGGGGGAAGTCTCATCTCCACCGTCGATGAGCGTTTTTTGGACGTGCGTGCCCCTGCCTTGCCTTCTTTTCTTTGCCGCCTGCTTTTCTGCTTAAGTGCCACCCCTTCTCGGGCTTGGCATTCAAGGGGGGGGATGTTGGAAAATCAGGATCTTCGTCACTACAAGGCCGATTCCTGATCAAGTGGGACCAATGGACAGATCTCCTCGTCAGCCGTCCACTGTCCAAATTTCAGCCAATTTGGATGGTTCGATCTGGAGATATGGGCAAAAGGAGAAAAGTGACATAGATTATGTCACTATCTCACAAGTGGCCTACTTTGTGCTCGGCATGGGCACTTGGGATAAAAAGGCAAGAGGACTGGGGGAGAGGTCGCCACTCTCTCCCCCACCCCTCCGCCTACTCTACCGGACTCTACTCTACTGGACTCTGCTCTACCGATGGCGGGGTCAGTTACCGTCGCCCGGGAGTCTAACCCGGTACGAGGGCCTGCCGCAGCCTCCTATTGATCTACCAGAAGAATGTGGACGGCCACCTTAAGTTCTGGCGTGATTTGCGGAAGTAGAAGTTATGGCCTCGGTGAGGACCAAGTGCAAGTACGAGAGTGCGAGCGTGAGCTCCTCCCGATACGATAGGTGCTGACGTGGCGAACGGTTGAGCAGCAGAAACACGGACCGAAGATCGGACCAGATGGACAGGCTTCGATCGAGACATCAGATCGAGAGAACGGAGCTGCGGGATATTTATAAACAATGGATCGATGGATCGGAGAGCATCGCGCAGACGATTGAGCGATCGCAGCCGTCGCGGGATCGAGAGTGCGAGCACGAGCTCCTCTTCACCCGACGAGCGAGAAGATTGACGGGAGCAGAGGACCTGCCGCAGAACAGGACGATCTCGTCCGTGGATCGCACCGAGGGCGCTGGGCATCCGCCAACCTCGGTCGCTCGGTGCCTGGGAACACCGACCGGCGTCCGGGACGCTCAAGGAAGACACAAGCGGACAGAACAGACCAAGCTCGTGCATTTTGCTTGCTCTTTGTATTTCCTAGCCACTAGACTAGTATAAATAGGTAGTAGTTTCATTTGTAGATTGCTTCGTCTGAACTGCAGAATTTTGGAAGTATAGCATATCGTTGGAAAGTTCAAGAGACGAGCCGTGTACTTCTGTGTAACCTCTTGAATCGTCAGTGTGTAACAGAAAGTGATTATTTGCAGCGTACAGTTGCAGTGTGTACAACACAGTGCATTTCAGTCACAGTTGCTTGATTTGTTGTATCTCCTGAGACACGTGTGATCTTGGAGAAGTGCTAATCTTCACAGTTACCACTCCTTGAGGGGGAGACGCCGGAGGACGTGAATGAGGGTGATGTCCTCGTAGGAGCACTAGCTCGAGAGGATCGCCAAAGCGATGGGCGAGCGGCAGAATTCATTTCGGCCAGTTTGGATGAGGAATCCGAAGCGCCAGAGATGGACGTGGAGGCAGGGAGTCGACCGACGTCTCCAAGGTCTCCAAGAGAGGGGGAGCAAGCGCTTGGAGAGGATGGCGCCAAAAAGAGACAACAACAAGAACAACCGCCTCAACAGCCTCGCACGAGCAGCCGTGTGCCAAGAAGAACAAAAAGATATGATGCCGACAAGGGAATTTGGACTATGTTCACGCAATTCCTCTTCACGCAAGAGGAGCGTGAAGGAGGCACTGCATAAGAAGGATGGGGCTCAGTGGGAGGGGGCAATAAAGTGTAAGCTCGCCTCCCATGAGGAGAAAGGCTTCTCAGTTGCACGTTGAGCATGGACGACTGCCATGGGTGATGCACAAGGGGGAGATTGTTGGAGTGATGCTCCTCACCATGGCAGGAGTGACTCCAAAAAGGAACACCAAAAAGACAAGGAGTAGTGGCTTAGTGGTTCATGGTATCCACCTATAGAGGCAAGGGCCCGGGTTCATGTCCCACAAGATGAATTTCTGCCCTGCCTTAAGGGAGGTGGAAAACAGATGCCACGAAGCTAGCTCAACCTCTAGAGTTCCTGTTTAAGTTTCTAGAAGGCCATGGGAGGGTTCAGGAAGGTGGCACACCTTCTAGAAGGGGTGACTAGTCATACAAGGCAACTTTAAGTGTCTTGGTCTTCTGGATACCTTCCCTCCTACTAGAAGCAAGATGAGGAATCTAGGAAGGAGCAAAAGCTTGTAGAGGAAGGAATAAATGCCGTCCTAGATGGAAAAGGACAACCTACCAAGGGCCACTCTAGAAGCCANCAAGAGGAGCGTGAAGGAGGCACTGCATAAGAAGGATGGGGCTCAGTGGGAGGGGGCAATAAAGTGTAAGCTCGCCTCCCATGAGGATAAAGGCTTCTCAGTTGCACGTTGAGCATGGACGACTGCCATGGGTGATGCACAAGGGGGAGATTGTTGGAGTGATGCTCCTCACCATGGCAGGAGTGACTCCAAAAAGGAACACCAAAAAGACAAGTAGTGGCTTAGTGGTTCATGGTATCCACCTATAGAGGCAAGGGCCCGGGTTCAAGTCCCACAAGATGAATTTCTGCCCTGCCTTAAGGGAGGTGGAAAACAGATGCCACGAAGCTAGCTCAACCTCTAGAGTTCCTGTTTAAGTTTCTAGAAGGCCATGGGAGGGTTCAGGAAGGTGGCACACCTTCTAGAAGGGGTGACTAGTCATACAAGGCAACTTTAAGTGTCTTGGTCTTCTGGATACCTTCCCTCCTACTAGAAGCAAGATGAGGAATCTAGGAAGGAGCAAAAGCTTGTAGAGGAAGGAATAAATGCCGTCCTAGATGGAAAAGGACAACCTACCAAGGGCCACTCTAGAAGCCATAGAATCTGCTAGGAAGCTTCAAATGTAGCATGCTTTGGTGTTCTGGAAAGCTTAGATCATTGTTTATAAAATGCCACTGCTTTTTAGCCTTGATTAAATGTACATTCATAGTCAATTCAGGCCAAAACTATTACCTCAATTTCTGACCAGTTTTCTGCCATCCTTGGAACTAGTTGCCTCAGCAGTTCTAGTCTCTACAAAAAGAGTTGGTAGTGTGAACCAGCCACTGCTAGGAGCCTCCAGGGTA
Organism: Penium margaritaceum; assembly: GCA_023375785.1. Classification (NCBI taxonomy): domain Eukaryota; kingdom Viridiplantae; phylum Streptophyta; class Zygnematophyceae; order Desmidiales; family Peniaceae; genus Penium; species Penium margaritaceum. The sequence continues at coordinate 6,610 of SZWC01005245.1, forward strand.
CACACTCACCGTCACGCCAACAGTCACCGCTCACCACCTCCCACAAGTCCCTCTCCTCCAAAAGGAGGCGTGTGCGGATCTTCCAAACCGTGAAGGTGGCGCATCCCTCCAGCCTCTCCAAAGGGTGTGCTGCTGTCAGGACGCCTGGTGCTGCCATTTGAGCCTTTGTGATGCTCAGCGCTGCCGTTGGATGGCGGCGTTACCCCTGCTTCTACTATTGTTTCTACCAAAAACCTGTCTGATAGGAAATGGACTCTACATGCCACCAGACTGGGAATTTGGGACACCCGAGCCCTTAAGTGGAAAATTCAGCTGAAAACCTTTTGGATCCGCCCATAAAATAGGGTCATCAACAGGGCTGAGTTGGAGCTAGTCTTGTTTTCAAGAGGGCATATCTTTCAAAATCCCCTGTTGCTCAGACTAGCCAGATTGTAAACCGCGTTTCTCCTAAAAGAATCAATGGAATGCAAATACTTTTGCACCAATGGAAAGCTTGGGAAAAATACTTCAATTCGCAGGTGCCACGTTTTACATTTGACAAAGAAATGAAAGAGTTACGATTACCACAAGGCAACAATATTACTCATAGAGAATAGTGTAGCCCTGGCCGACCTCGTTTTGAGCATAACTCTTAATCCGACTGTTGGATCTTCGCGATCGTGAGCTTGCTGCAAATCTTGTCTCTTGATCTTACAAATATTTTGGTTGATCGTCAACTTTGGTCAGAGTTTGTCCCCAATCCGTCACTCTCAAAGTGACGGCCTGCGCTGGCTGAAACGTGTAGAGCTTGGCTCCGATACCAAATGTTGGAACTGGAGAAGAGAGGGAATCTTGGAGCAGCGAGCATGTGGGACTGAAAGGGCATTAGTTTTGCTGAAGAATGGTTGTTGAATCACTCAAAATGATGGAATACATATAGAGCTAGAGCTTGGGCAAATCAGCCCTCTCACAAGGCACACCACTTAGCCATGGAGGCTAAGGCTTACACACTAGAGTCCATAATCTCACACAAGAGAGGAAATTAGCCTAGCAACAAGGCTAACCACTCACACACGACCTAGAGAGCTAGAGAATGCTCTCATGACACACTCCTAGTGGTCACGTAACCCACAATCCCATGGAGAATCGCCATGTGTCCATGGCTAGCACACAAGGATCTCACCTAACCTAGAAAGTAAGGAGAGGTACCTTTTTCCTAGTCAGCACACTCTGACAAGGCAACCCAAGAATCTAGACCTTTTGAGATATTTCTCCATCAGGTCTTGACCTTGGACCTCTTCCCTTTTTCTTTTCTCAGGCTAAGGCATGGAGCCATCGCCCATGGTCACCCAGACATTGGCGGTCCATGACCCCGAGAACTTCAAAAAATCGTATCTCTCAACCTGACCGTTGGATGGGCCTGAAACTTGGACTGAAGACATTCAGCCATCTGATCTTTGCAAAGGTGAAATTGAATTGACGTTCGAGGCAAGCAATGAACGCCAGCTCTGACTTGATGGCTACCTCCTATAGCTCTGCTTCTAGTCGTGAAAGCACCTCTTGCACAGCATTTGGCTTCGTTATAGCTGCCATCATGCACCCTGCCCATTGTTGCATCATACCATTTTGCTGCATTTTGTTGCCTTCAGCTGCGTCTCGGTGATTTTGGTGATGCCGACAGCTGGTACTGTTGCCGCTCCACGATAGCTCCGTTCACGTCCTTGGCCTTCTCTGCTTTGGCTATTGTATCTTGCGCCTGTGCAATACCTGTGTTTGCACCGTTGTCCTGTTGTAATCCAACACCGTCGTACTCCAAAAATGCTTCATTAGTATCCGTGTCTGCTGGCTCCTCCTCATGCGTTTGGAGCTAGAACCACTTTCCCTGCTTTGGAGAGTCGATCATTCCGATGTCACTGTTGCTGCTGTATGTGTGCGGCTCGTCGAACTCAACATCATGGCTGCTAAAGACCTCTTGTTCGCTCTTGTCATAAGGCTGGTACGCCTTAAGCACGCTCTCATAGCCAAGGAAGAGACGCGGCTAGGCGCATACATCTAGTTTTCTGTTGCGAAGTTGTGCCACCTAGACCATCGCGTGCGCCTTCCACCCGAAGATCTTTAAGTGCGCCACGCTTGGCTTGCACCTACTCCATACCTCTTGCGGCATATTCAAGCCGTTCATCTCCTTCAGCATCGCCGTTGGGGTCATGTTGATGGTGTAGCTTGCCGTACACATCGCATTTGTTCAGAAGCTCTGCAGCAATCCCACGTCTACGAGCATCGTTTGTACCATGTTTAGCAACGTCTAGTTCACTCGCTTCACCACACCATTAGATTATGGCGAATAAGGAGTTGTGTATTCCCACTTGATACCTTGCTCCTTCAGTCACCCACTACAATCCATGTACTCTTTGCCGTTATCACCGCATAGTTCTCTGACCTTGTGGCCAGTCTGTTTGTCCACCACAGCGACGTACTCCTTCAGCCTGTCCAGCACCATGCCCTTTCGTTACATGAAGTACACGTAGAGTTTTTTGCTGCAGAGATTCATGAAGGTGGCAGTACCGTGCACCGCCTTTTGACGGCGTTTTGAACGGTCCACACACATCATTGTATTCGATCTCCAGCAGGTCCGGGACGCACCCCATGTTCTTATTGAACAACTTGCACCTCGCCTTGTCCAAAATACAAGGCTCACACTTTTTGTGCGCCGTTGTGTTTGCTACACCAATGATGTCAAGGCCGCGTACCGTGTCATGCTTCGCCATCTCTTTCATCACCGCAGGTGATCACTTCCCCAGCTGCCAGTCCCGGAGCTTCAGATCAGCTCCCCCTCCTTTGACCAAGTGGACGGCGCGTCCTTGTGAATCTATTACATCTGCTACTATGGGGATCACCATCATCTCCACGATGAAAAGACCGCCCTTGCGTTTTGCCTCTAGCACAACTTTGTCGCCGTCGTCCATGTCTACCACTGCATCCTTGTTGTAGAAGAGCACCTCTTACCCCTTCTTTGTCAAGCGGCTAACACTTTGAATGTCAGCCAGGCTGGGAACATGTTGCATATCACGGATGACACACAACACCTTTTTACCGTTCACCTCCACCTCCACCTCAACGTCTCCTTGAGCGGCTACTGGCTGGACTGTGTCATTTGCCACCACTATAGACTTGGCCGATTTGGTGTAGGAGGTGAATCCCACCTTCTTGACTTGGGTGTATTATATGCCCGAATCCAAGCACCGCCTGTTGGCCCCTTTGAGGTTGTGGGTTGTGGTGCTGTTGAGGAGTACCTTATTGCCTTGGCGAGAGCATAATGTGCCTTTCACGTGTCTCCTATTATTGCCTTCGTTGGTCATCCTCGGCTCGCTGTTCTTGCCGCGGCCCTCTTCTCTTGTTTGCAGTGTTCGATCATCCACTTTTATACCTACTGCTTACAAAGCATTGTGGCATGATGCCCGCGCCTCGGTAGTCGGGACTACATTCTTTTTCACGCCCGTACCTGTTGTGCTATGCTCACGTTTATCATCCATTGGTGAGTGTTTACGCTTCGTCGATCCGGCTCCTCAGCGTTCTGTGGTTCATACACTATCAGTTCTGCACTCTTCTATGTGACGTCATCCTCCGTCAACACTCTGCATCTTCGTTAAAGCTTCCCTACCATCTGTCTATCCATGTCTATGCATTCTCCTCTACTCGTGTTTTCCTGAGACGCCCTACTTGCACCCCACTCGTGCCCTATTTGTACCCTACTTGCACCCTACTTGCATCTTACTTGCACCGTACTTGTACCCTACTTGCACCCTACTTGCGTCCTACTTGTGCCCTACTTACACCCTACCTGTACCCTATTTGCAGCCTACTTGCGCCCTACTTGCGCCCTAGTTGCATCCTAGTTGTGCCCCATTTACATCCTAATTGCGTCCGACTTGTGCCGTATTAGAGCCTTACTTCTGCTCTCCTTGTGCCTTATTTGTGTCCTACTTGTGCCCTTTTTTTTTTGCCATTCTTGCGCCCCACATGCAACCCACGTACGTCCGACTTATGTCCTACTTGCGCAATACTTTCACCATACTTGTACCCCACTTTCTTCACTTGTACTCTACTTGCGACATACATACACTCTTCTTGCGTCCTACTTTTATCCTACTTGTGTTCTACTTGCATCTTACTTACACCCTAGTTGTGCCCTTCTTCCGTCCTACTTCCATCCTACTTACATCATACCTGCACCCTACTTGTGCCCTACTTGTACCTTACGTGGAATGTACTTGCACCCAACTTGCACCCCAGTTATCCTAGTTACATCCTTGTTGTACCCTAATTGCGCCCTAGTTGCACCTACTTGTGCCTTACTTGTGCCCTAGTTGCGTCCCACTTGTGCCCCATTTACGCCCCACTTGCGCCCTTCTTGTGCCCTACTTATACCCTACTTACGACCCACTTGTGCCCCACTTGTTCCCCGGTTGTGCCCTAATTGCGTCCCAATTGTGCCCTACTTGCACCCTACATACACCCTACTTGTACCCTACTTGCACCGTTTTTGTGCCCTACTTGCGCTTGCCGCCGGCCTTCGCCTCCTCCGGACACTCGCAGGCCCAATGGCCCTCCTGGCCGCAATTGCGGCAGGTACCTTTCTTGAAGCCCTTCTTGCTGCCACCCTTTCCACTGCCTCCCGTACCGCCGTTACCGCCACCATGTGTGTTCGTGACCAATGCCGATGAGGATGACGAGGCCTCACCGCCATAGTGACGTTGCGCCTCGTTGCAGATGTACTCAGCGAGTGCGCCGTAAGTAAACTTGTCCTCTGCCCATCCACCGAGGACAGTAATGAGGGGGCTCCAACTGTCAGGTACAGCCATGAGGAGGGCCATTGCTTACAGTTGAGAGTCAACCTTCCACCCCACATTGTTGCATTGCGAGACAAATGACTCAATCTGATGCATGACGGCAAAGATGTCCTTGTCGTCCTCGATCCTCACTGTTAGAAGCCCATGTTGACTTTGGGAAGTCGAAGTCGATGGCCAAGTCTGAAGTCGAAAGTCAGAAGTCGGCTTCTTATGAGCCAAGTCGGAAGTCGGTTTTCCTCCAACCTGTCAAGATGCTCAAAATTGTGTGCCATGTACCGTGTCTTGCGTAGACGATACTCAAAATCAGTCCATATGTGACTTTCAACACTTGGTGGGTTGCATATGTATCATGCATATGATGTCATCGGACGTGATTTATACACATAACGTGCCTGCATGATGTGGTTATGCACACCCCAACATTGAACAGTCATAACTCACTCAAATGCTAACGGATTTTAGTGATTCAAATTGCGTTGGAATCAGGAACGCACAATCTACATTCGACTACCAATATCCAGTTCGACTTAAAGTCGACTTTGACCGACTCTCCGACTTAGACTTTGACCCCAAAAGTCGGAAGTCGAAGTCAACATGGTTAGAAGCCGCTTTATTGCAAAGATCCGGTTTGCAAACGACGTTGATTGGTGGATGATACAAAGCTTTTTCCATGCCTTGGCTGCCAACATACAGCTTTGGAAGTAGCTCCATTGACTCTCAACAGTAGACGATAGTAAGAGCATGAGCGCCTCGATGTTTTTCTTTATAAAGTTATGCGTTTCCTCGTCTGTCGTGGTCTTCTCATCGAGCACCTCCGTGCCCTTCATCAGGTGGAGCAGCCCCTTGTGTGCGAGATGGATCTTGAAGTGCTACCTCCACAGTCCAAAGCCAGGGCTACCGGCGTACTTAAGGATCAGCTGTGACTCCATCCTCAGTGCCATGATGCGCTTCTACTACCCGAGTCGTCAGACATAGAGAGCGAGGTCCGTGACGCTCCTCTTGTTCACTCCAGAAGCCGTGAATATTTGGGACCGGTTAGGACTGTGGGTCCATAACCCTTTGTTGGAAATGTGGTTCCAATGTGGAGTGACCACTTCCTAAATTTTATAGCTCTTTTACACTGATGTCTTAGACAAAGTGTACACTTTCTGGTCACCATACACTAAACGAGCAGAAGTCTGACGGAATTCAGCAATACCCAAAGTTCAAAGAGTTAGGGATCAATTTTGAGTGGATATCTGGACAAGAACCATATGAATAAAGTTATAGTGCTAGTCACAAGCTTTCTATCATACCAAACCGTGCAGGATTTGGACCATCGTAACGCCCGTTATGTGATTCCAATTGCATAATTGAGTCTCAAATTTGGAGAAAGCACTAGCGTAAGTGACGGGTGCCCGAAGCGCCCTTGATCCCAATCAAGCACCAGACCGCCATTCAGAAGTGCACATGGCTCCAATGAACCATTGGATGTTGCCACTAGCATCCCCCAAGGGGAGCCTCAACCATGATGTGCGTGGTGAGAGTCAAAGTGATCACCGCCGCATCAATTTTCTTGCCGGTACCAAGTGTGCCGTCGAAACCCGGACGGCCAGCACCCATCTCCCAACTTTGACGGACGATAACTACCTCAATTCGTAGCCGATTACTGCGATTTAAATTGCAGCTGGTCCAGGTTTTCCTCTCGTTTCTGCAACATCCACCCATACATGCAAAAATGTACTATACAAGGATCTGGAACCATCGTCCTGAAAACGGCAACTCCAGGACATGGCACGGGCAATATGTAATAGGAGTCCCCTTAGCAATAAGAGGATGAAGCACGCCTCTTCCATAGGATTACCGACCGCTCTCAGCTACTTTGCCAGCTCCTTTTCTCTGTCCCGCTATGCCTTCATCCCTTCACCACCCTAAATTTTCACCGCCATCATCTTCTCCTCCAAACGCATGAGGAATGCAAGGTCCTTACTCTCATACTTCTTGTACGACATGTTCCATTCCTTCTTTTTAATAGCCTTGTCACTCAAGTACTAAAGATGCGCGTTGGAGATGGTGTCGACAAGCAACCTGTAGACCTTCTTCCACTCCTCACACGCCACTAGTACAGTTGCAGATTAACCCGCACCTGTTGCACCCTTCTACGGCGTCATCCCCCCCATCACCTGTCCTGTAGTGATACATGTTGCTTGCCAATTTGGAGCTGACTCATCGCCGCTCACCACCCTCACAAGCCCGTTTCCTCTAAAAGAAGGCGAGTACGGATATCCAAAGATGTGAAGTTTGCGCGTCCCTCTAGCCTCTCCAAAGGCTGGGCTGCTGTCACAACGCCTGCTAGTGCCATTTTGAGCCTTGCTGATGCTCAGCACTTCCCTTAGGTGGCGGTACTACTCCTGCTTCTATTGCTACTTCTGCCAAAATTCTGACGGAGAGAAGATGGACTTTAGATGCCAGCATACTGGGAATGTGGAAAAAGTGGGCCAACCACTAGAAAATTCAGCTTTAAAAGCTTTGGATCAACCCATAAACCAGGATCATCAACTGGGAATGTTAAAAGATATGCCCTCTTGATAACATGGTATGCTTCTGCTCCTACTCCAACTCAGATCAGCCAGCTTGTAAACGGTATGTCTCCCAAACAAAGCAATGGAATGCAAATATGTTGACCCCAATGGAAAGCTTAGGGAAAATACTACAATTCTCATGTGCCAATTTTTTAATTTGACAAAGAAACAAGAGAGTTATGGTGACTAGAAGACGACAGTCTTACTCATAGAGAAATGTGTATCCCTGGTCGACCTTCTTTAGACCATATCTCTCAATGCGACTGTTGGATCTTCGTGAATTTAGCCTCATTAGAAAGCTTGTCTTGAGAACTGAAAGACGTGGTGGTGGATTGTCAAATCTAGTCAATGTTTGACCCCAATTCATCACTCTCAAAGTGACGGCCTGCGCTGGCTGAAACTGGTAAACTTTTGTTGTGATGCCAAATGTTGGATGTGGAGGAGAGAGGGAGAAATCAAGCAGTGAGCATGTGGGACTGAAAGGACATCACTTGTGCTTAACAATGGTTGTTGAATCACTGAAAATGATGGAGTCCATGTAGAGCTAAAGCTTGGGCAAATCAGCCCTCTAACAAGCCACACCACTTAGCCACGTAAGGCTAAGACTCATACACGAGTGCACAATCTCACACAAGAGAGGAAATCAACCTAGCAATCACGATGACCATTCACATACAACATAGAGAGCTAGTGAATGCTCTGATGGCTCACTCCTAGTGGTCACATAACCCACAATCCCGTGGAGAATTGCCATGTATGCATGGCTAGCACACAAGGATCTCACCTCACCTAACAGGAAGGAGAGATACCTTCATCGTAGTCAGCACACTCTGACAAGGCAATCCTAAGACCAAGGACTTTTTTTGGATATTTCTCCCATCACGTCTTGACCCTGGACTTTTTCTCTTTTTCTTTTCTCAGGCTAAGGCATGGAGCCATCACCCATGGTCACCCACACACCGCCGGTCCATGACTACGGGAACTTTGACAATTCACATGTCTCCATCCGACCATTGGATCAACCTGAAACTTGGACCGTAGACAATTTGGCACATGATCTTTTTGTCAACCTCCCTAAGGTGACGGTCTAGAAAACGGGTTCCGACACAATGGTTCCCGCCGACCGCTCTTGGTATTGCAACCAATACGTGATATCAAGGTTCCACACTGAGCAGTTCATATGAATCACTTCCTTGCACTGTGTCCTTAGGACCTGGTCACTTTCGCGCAAGGAGCAAACTCCAGGGGCTTAGACCAACCAATGCTTCTGTAGTGTCTGCCTCTGGTGGACAACTCTGTTGGGAGTCTCAAAGGTAACAACTATACTCAATGACAAGCAACTGACAGGTTCTTACAGTCAGAGAGCGAGCCTCTAGCCTAGGCGCGCAGTGGCTCCTTGGATGAGACACTTGGGAGGCAATCTGGACTGCGTCATACCCCCTGCCTACATGGCGCTCCCAGTGACCGCCAAGTGGCGCTAGCCTCCAGGAAGGACCTTGGAATTTCTAAGATGTCTCTTTGAACCTTCCTGTCCCCCTTTTGGTCACAAAGAAAACTAGTCACCGGGTTGGGATTTGATCCAGTGACCTCTCGCTCCAGAGACTAACTCTGTAACGTCTAAGCCACAAGGAGTTGTCCTAGGCAGTGTTTGCTGACTATACAATCCGGATTAGACCAAGGGACTTGCTCCAAGGAAGCAATGCATGCCTTGTCTATCCGGACCAGACTTAGGGGACTTACTCCATTGGAGCAGTACATGCCTAGTCCTGTGCCCGTCCAAATATCAACCATGGACAAGGAGCATATCAGGTCAACAAACTCTCCCTTGCACCTCTGTCTATTACCTGTGAGATCTCCTCTCTCTCAAGCCGTCTTGGCCGCAGTCTTCATCCGCTGCGTTGACCATACTGATGCCTTGAGTACCTGCAGAGTGCAATTCGATGTCCAGCGCCTTTGTCATGTAATTTGCGAGCATCTTTTGGTCTCCACGTATTCCAGCTCCACGATCTCCTTTGTGACCAGGTCGCGTGAGTAATGGTACCCGATGTCGATGTGCTTGGTCTGCCGGGAGATGACATCATCGTGTGCCATTTTCATGGTGCTCTTGTTGTCGATGCAGACCTCTGTTGCCTCTCTTTGTGGCACTTTCATCTCCGCAAGGAAATTGCGTAGCCAGCGTTTCTCCTTGCATGCTTCTGACAAAGCGATTTACTCTGCCTCAACGGTAGAGAGGGAGACACAATCTTGCTTTTTTCTTGCCCAAGAGACTATACCACTGTTCAAGAGGCACACAACGCCCGAGGTAGACTTTCTGTCATGGATTCTTCCACCCTAGTCGGCGTCTGTGTAGCACACCAACGGGTCAGATCCTTCTTGGCCTCCAGACTGGAGTCCCATGTGACGGGTCTTCTTTAGATACCGCATGATGCGCTTGACCGCTTGCCAATGCTGTTGCCCTGGATTAGCCACAAACTTGCTCACATGTTCCACAGCATAGCAAATGTCAGGGCGTGTTCTTTCCATGGCATACATGAGGCTGCAAACAGCAGACTGGTAGGGAATGTTCCCATCTCACACCGTTCTGCTTCCAAGATAGGACTCATGGAGGAGGAGAGCTTGATGTCTATTGTCAGGGGTGTACTGATAGGCTTGCACTCCTCCATGTTGTAGCGCTTGAGGACCTCCATGATGTACATGGTCTGGTTCAGCTCGATAGTTCCTGCTGCCTGATTTTGGTGGACGTTTATCCCAAGGTAGAACTCGAGCGGACCCATGTCCTTCATCTCGAACGTGTTGCTGAGATCTGTCTTCAGCTTGATCCATAGCTCGACCGATGACGAGCAGATGATTAGGTCATCTACGTACAATACAACCAGCATCAAGCCTTGCTCATCCTCTTGCACATAGACACTGGGTCATCCTGGCACTACGTGAAGGTGAGCCCGGCCATGAAGCCGTCCATTTCCTTGTACCACATTATTGGGGCTTGTTTCAGCCCGTAGAGTGCTTTGACCAGTTTGCAAACCTTGCCTTCTAGAGCTTTCATTTCCTCCAGCACTTCGATCAGCACTTCTTTGTCTAGCTTCCCGTGAAGGAAAGCTGTCTTGACATCCATCTGGTGGACCTCTATATCTTTTACAGCAGCTATGACCAACATTGATCTGATGGAGGCAAAGGTGACAACAGGCTCAAAGGTCTCCTCGTACTCTCAGCCTCTACCCTGGGAAAACCCCTTCGCCACAACTCTTGCCTTGCACTTGTCGATAGTACCATCCTACTTGAACATTTTTTGGAGTACCTACTTTGACCCCACCACATGCGCATTTCAGGGCCTGTCCATCAGAACCCATGTTTCGTTCTCTTCAATGGATGCGAGTTGGCTATCCACTGCCTCCTTCCACTTCGCTGCATCTGGCATGTTCATAGCGTCCGTTACACTTACAGGCTCTGTCTGAGCCAAGCATGACCAGCTGAGTCTGCTCCATTCTGCATTCTTAGCATCGTACTTGGACGGAGGTTTCTTCTTGCACGTACTACGCCGGAGTGTTACTGGTGGTGCTTATAGGCTTAGTTGCTTCTGCTGCTCCTCCGCTACCAGTGATCCATTGTTTAAGGAAGAACCACTAGCTTCAGATTTTGATTCAGAGGCCCACGATGACTCAGATTCATTGTGAGAGTCTGTCCCTATGTCAGCCTGCACAGGCACTCTCCGTGTAGACCATCCTTCAATGGCACCATCTGCCAGTTTTCCGGTGCCTGATCACCTGACTCGAGCAATACAACCCACTCTCCTGATTTTGGAGCATGGATAGGGTCCAACGACTATCCCTTGCCGAGCGTCCTTTCATCAAACTTGACATCTCGGCTCCTGATGAGCTAGCTACTTGATCTCACAGCTTGTACGCCTTGTGTGTAGTGTCGTATCCGACCATTACACACTTACGAGCACGTGCATCCAACTTGCCACTTCCTTCTCCTGTTTGGACCTTTGCCCATGTAGTACAACGAAAGACCCTCAAGTGTGAGGCTTCCTCCCTGACCAAGCCTCTTGTGGTGTCCTGAGCTGCTTCTCTTGTTGCTTCTTACCACGCCTTCTAAGCGCAGTTGCTGGAGTGAGATTCACAAGGTAGCAAGCAGTTATTGCAGCTTCAGCCCAGAACCGAGGTGGGAGTTTGGCGCCAAAGAGCATGCTTCGTGTCATGCTGAGGATAGTCTAGTTCATCCGCTCGGCAACCCCAGTACTCTAGGGGATGTAAGGCATGGTCGTCTGGTGGTTAATGCCGTGTTGGCTCAACCAGCCTTTGCACGCCTCGTACTCACCACCGTTGCCCGTGCGCAATGCCTTGACCTTCTTGCTTGTCTACTGCTCTACCATTGCGATAAACTCTTGGAGCTTCTCATTGACCTCTCCCTTTGTCTCGAGGAAGAAGATCCACATCTTGCGACTGTTGTCATCGATGAAGGTCAGGATATACTATCTGCCGCCGTTCAAAGGAGTGCAGAATGGTCCGCACACATCAGAGTGAATCAGGTCCAAGATTACAGCCGCACGTTGCCCATTATGCTCAAAGGGCTTTCTCTTTGTCTTGCCTTGGAGGCATGGCTCACACAGCGTTTTGCACGTTCCCTCATCCTTGGCCTTGCATCCCTCCAGCCCATGAACCACTTCGTGCTGTTGCATAGCTTGCATTGTGCTGTCATCCACATGGCCAACCCGCTTGTGCCAAAGCTGAGCATCGGTGTTGGTGGAGTTGGCCACCATGGTGACGGCTTCTGGAGCAACATCAGGCTTTGGAGACTTCGGCTCTTCAACCGCTGCATATCCCTCGTTTGTACTCCTAAGGGGTTTGGTCTGTAGCACAAAGAGCCCATCAACTCTTGGGAGCTATGGGACAAGACTCTCCTTGGGATAGGAGATCTTAATGTCCTTGTTCTTGACAATCATGGCCTCCTCATCTGTGAAGACAACCGTCATGACGTGGTACATGATTTTGGACACTAACAATATGTTAGCCGCAAAAGACGGCATGTAGACGACGTTCTCCAGCTTTACATATTTTTTAGCACCGTTCACGTTGATGCTAATCAACTTATCTCTTTTGCCTTACGCATGGACAAGGCTGTCGTTGGGATACCTGAAGCCACGTTCAGTGTCCCAAATGGAGATGAACCCATCCTTCTCCCTTGAAGAGTGGTGGTTCGTGCCGGAGTAGAGCCTGTAGGCTCCACGCTTGAGCAGTGCCGCTCCCTTGGTTGCCGGCACGCTCTCTGCCATCATGTTCGTTAACTCCTTCATACCTTTTCTTTTGCCCTCATATCTACCACCATGATCTATGTCTTCTTTTTTGGGAGCCGTGCACTCCCGTGCCCAATGTCCAGGCTTGCCACAGTTATGGCACTTCCCAGGACGCTTTGAACTCTTTCCACCGCCTCCATTGCCTTTTCATCTACCGCCTCCATTGCCTTTTCCTCCACCGCCACCGCTTCCGCTGCTGCTGTGACCAGAAGAGAAGTTATTGCCATGACCACCGTACTGTGCAGCATATGGTGAAATGTTAGCCTCACTACCGCTGCGACGCATGGCCTCGTTGCGCACGTACTCGGATACTATCTCATACGTCACCTTCTCCTTCCAACCGCCAAAGATGGTGATCAGAGGACCCCACCTTTCAGGTAGTGCCATGAGGAGGATCATGGCCTGCATGTTGGTGTCGATTTTCCAGTTCATTTAGGTCACTTGCTGCAGTAGTCCTTCAAACTGCAACAGGAAGTCCGGAAGCGACTCTCCCTTGCTCACCCTCATCGAAATCAGCCTTTGAAGGATAAAGAGGCAAATTGCGAGAGCCGTTGATTGGTGTACATATACAAGCTTCTCATAAGCCTTGGATGCATGTGTGATACCTTGGAGGTGGACATGCTGTGACTCATGCACTAATGTCACAAAAATCAAAAGCTCCATGTCATTTTTGACACTCCACGCTTCATATCCAGGATCTGGTTTTGGAGGTTCAACCTCTTCTCCAAGGAACATATTCAAGTAGCCACGCACCCTCACGACAATCTCAAATTGCCATCTCCACAAGGGAAAACCAAACGCTGTGAACTTTGACATCCTACCATTGACCTGCTCGAGAGTGAGCATCGCAGTTGTCGTCATACTACTTCTCTGCTTCCCTGCTTCGCTGATGCCGATGTAGGCTGATGTAGGCTGTTGTCTGCTACCGGTTTCAGAAGGTACAGATCCGTTGCTAAACCCTTAGCCATTGATCACATGCAAACAGAGAAGAACGCACACTAGCAAACCAAGGGTCGTGCCTCCAAGGGCAGAGCTTATCCTGGTTAGGGCCCAAGGGTCGTACCTCTAAGGTCTGAGCTTATCCTTGGCCCTTGTTCGCTAAGTGCCAGCACCCGCCGTTGTAGTTGATGGAGCGGATGGAGCACATGGAGCTGATGGAGCTTATGCGTGCTACAAGACAGAGAGGGCAAGAGAGTGTGCAGAAGCGTGCCTTGCAACTAGTCAGTGTGGGCCCATAATCTTTTGTCAAGTTGCCTAAGGCGACGGTCTAGAAAACGGGTTCCGACACAATGGTTCCCGCCGACCGCTCTTGGTATTGCAACCAAGATATGATTTCACCCTCAGAGCCAAGGTTTGACACTGAGCAGTTCATATGAATCACTTCCTTGCATTGTGTCCTTAGCACTTGGTCACTTTTGAGCGAGGAGCGAACTCCTGGGGCTTAGACCAACCAATGCTTCTTTAGCGTTTGCCGCCTGGTGGACAACTCTGGTAGGAGTCTCAAGGGTAAGAACTTTACTCAATGACAAGCAACAGACAGGTTCTTATAGTCTTAGAGCCAGCCTCTAGCCTAGGCGCGCAGTGGCTCCTTGGATGAGCCACTTGGGGGGCAATCTATAGTGCGTCATCCCCCCTACCTACACGGCACTCCCAGTAACTGCCAAGTTGCGCCAGCCACCAAGAAGGACCTTGGAATGTTCTAAGATGTCTCTTAAAACCTTCGTGTCCCCCTTTTGGTCACAAAGAAAGTTAGTCACCGGGCTGGGATTTGACCCAGTGACCTATCGCTCCAGAGACTAACTCTGGAACGTCTAAGCCACAAGGAGTTGTCCTAGGTAGTGTTTGCTGGCTATACAATCCAGATTAGACCAAGGGGACTTGCTCCAAAGGAGCAGTGCATGCCTTGTCTATCTGGACCAGACTTAGGGGACTTACTCCAAGGGAGCAATGCATGCCTAGTCCGTCCTGTGCCTGTCCAAACATCAGCCATGGACAATGAGCATATAATGTCAACACTTTCCAATGATGAAGTCCGATTGTCGATCGTAGTAGGCATCTGGTTTTTTCCTCGATCTTGCTCTTGTGGACCTCAATCTGAGCTGGATGGCCCGTTTACCAACACGAAGAAGGTGATCAAAGGATTCGAGATTGTAGGTAGGGCCATGAGGAGGATCATGGCCTGTATGTTGGCATCTATTTCCTAGTTCATTTGGGTAACTCATTCTTGCTGTTCATTAAACTATACTAGGAAGTGTGGAATCAACTCTCCCTTGCTCACCCTTATCAAACTCATCTTAAAAAGGATGAAGTTGTCATTTGCAAGAGCTGTTGATTGGAGTACACATGCAAGCTTGTCATAAGCATTTGATGCATATGTGATCCCATGGAGATGGTATGCTATAAGTCATGCACCGATGTCAAAGGAATTATAAGCCATGTGCAGATCCATCTTCCATCTTCCATCTTCCATTATTTGTGTTTAGAAAGCTATGATCAGATTACAAACTTTGACATAACTGAGTTGTAAACCTGTCTGAGGCGACGATTTAGAAAACGGGTTCCAACACGATGGTTCCCGTTGACCGCTCTTGGTATTGCAACCAAGAGATGATATCGCCCTCTGAGCCAAGGTTCCACACTGAGCAGTTCATATGAATCACTTCCTTGCACTGTGTCATTAGCACCTGGTCACTCTTGCGTGAGGAGCGGACTCTTGGGGCTTAGACCAACCAATGCTTCTTTAGTGTGAGCCTCTAGTGGACAACTCTGTGAGGAGTCTCAAAGGTAAGAACTATACTCAATGACAGTCAACTGGCAGGTTCTTTTAGTCCTAGAGCAAGCCTCTAGCCTAGGCGGGCACTGGCTCCTTGGATGAGCCATTTTGGGGGCAATCTGGATTGCGTCATCCCCCCTGCCTACATGGCGCTCCTTATGACCGCCAAGTGGGGCCAGCCACCAGGAAGGACCTTGGAATGTTCTAAGATGTCTCCTAGAACCTTCATGTGCCCCTTTTGGTCACAAAGAAAACTAGTCACCAGGTTGGGATTTGACCCAATAACGTCTCCCTCAAGAGACAAACTTTGGAACATCTAAGGCACAAGGAGTTGTCCTAGGTAGTGTTTGCTTGCTATACTATCCAGATTAGACCAAGGGGACTTGCTCGAAAGGAGCAGTGCATGCCTTTTTGATCTGGACCAGACTTAGGGAACTTACTCCAAGGAAACAGTGCATGCCCAGTCTGTCCTGTGCCTGTCCAAATATCAGCCATGGAGAAGGAGCATATCAGGTCAACATGATTCTCTTGTAGGTGGTCTTCAATGCCTTCCATGTCTTCTGAGGACACACGGTGTCATTGCTATTAGAAGTCAAGCATTTCAGACGTCCTTCAGTTGCATGGCGAGAATAGAAAAAACCTGATTATACCATTGTTGCCATGTGGTCTTTTCTTTTGCTAAGGCATTGACTAGAAGTGTCTACGTGGGTAGATCAGACACCATGTACCATAGTCTCTTGTTGAGGAAGACCATGGGAATATTCAACATCACATGGACTAGTCATTGCCGTTTACAATTGGTATCTTGAAATGGTCTTTGTCGTCTTCACTCATTTATGCCATAGGGATTGAGTCTCACCTATACCACCTGCTTTTCTACCAAACATAGATATTGGAGTTCCTTCTAGGATCTTTAAAGAATAGGGAGACTCATTTACTTCGTTCCACATACACTGAAGAATGAATCACGTACAATACTAACAATGGTGCCTGATTTCACACATCGCACATTTACAAAGAGGCTAAACACTGTGTACTAGTACACGACTCGTCTCTTGCCAATTCCAACAATAGGCTCTAAGCCCACAATGGTTGATATTGATGAAGCAATGCACAAATAGAGTTGCTACCTATTTATGCTATTCTAACGCAAGGAAATACAAAGGTGGCAAGGTGCTTCATGTTAGGAGATGGACCATCTTGCTTGGTTTGAGGTCCATAGGAGCAATTTCCAAGAAACTACCAGATGCCTATTTAAGCAAAAATATTCACGTTACACGGCATCAATTTTTTGAATTCTTGTGATCATTGACCGCCGGTGTCTTGGTGACAATGGACGAAGACTCCATGTCTTAGCCAGAAATGAGAAGAATACAAGAGGTCAATGATCAATACCTGCAGAGACAAATATCGAAAAAGTTCCTAGATTCTTGGATTGCCTTGCCAAAGTGTGCTGACTAGGAAAGAGGAACCTATCCTTGTGTGTGATCTATGGATACATGCTGATTCTCCATAGGTTTGAGGTCATATTATTGACCTAAAATGCTCCTTGTCCATGGCTGACATTTGGACAGGCACGAGACAGACTAGGCATGCACTACTCCCTTGGAGTAAGTCCCCTGAGTCTGGTCCAAATAGCCAAGGTATGCACTTCTCCTTTGGAGCAAGTCCCCTTGGTCTAAACTGAAGAGTATACCCAGAAAACACTACCTAGGACAACTCCTTGTGGCTTAGACGTTCCAGAGTTAGTCTCTAAAGTGAGAGGTCACTGGGTCAAATTCCAGCCTAGTGACTAACTTTCTTTGTGACCAATAGGGGGACATGAGGGTTCTAAGAGACATCTTAGAACATTCCAATTTCCTTCCTGGCTGGCGCCACTTGGCGGTCACTGGGAGCGCCATGTAGGCAGGGGGGTGACGCAATCTATATTGCCCCCAAAGTGGCTCATCCAAAGGAACCACTGCGCGCATAGGCTAGAGGCTGGCTCTAGGACTATAAAAACATATTAGTTGCCTATCATTGAGTACTGTTCTTACCTTTGGGACTCCTAACAGAGCTGTCCACCAGAGGCAGACACTAAAGAAGCATTGGTTGGTCTAAGCCCAAAGAGTTTGCTCCTCGTGCGAAAGTGACCAGGTGCTAAGGACACAGTGCAAGGAAGTGATTCCTATAAATTGCTCTGTGTGGAACCTTGGATGCGAGGGTGATATCTTCCCTTGGTTGTAATACCAAGAGCGGTTGGCGGGAACCATTGTATTGGAACCCGTTTTCCAGACCATCGCCTCAGGCATGTTGACACATATGACCGTAGAAGTGTGCCATGAGAGCATTCTCTAGCTCTCTAGGTCAGGTGTGAGTGGTCAACCTGATTGCTAGGCTAATCTATTCTAGTGTGTAAGATCATGGACTCTAGTATGTGACCCTTAGCCTTCATTGCTGAGTGGTGTGGCTTGTGAGAGGGCTGACATACCGAAGCTCTAGTTCTATATGTATCCCATTACTTTGAGTGATTCAACAACCATTATTCAGTTCAACTGATACCCTTTCATTTTCACATGCTCGCTGCTCCAAGGTTACCTATCTCGTCTAGATCCAACACTTGGAGTCAGAGCCTGATTCTGCCAGTTTCAGCCAATCCAGGCTGTCACTTTCCGAATGACGGATAAGGGTCAAGATCGAATAGTTGGATGCAAAGTTATGCTAAAAACAAGGTGTCCACGGCTACTCTCTTCTCTGTGAGTAAAACATTAGCCTTGTAATTACCACAACTCTTTTATTTCTTGCTCAAATATATAAAAGAGCACATGTGTATTGAAGGTTATTTCATAAGCTTTGCATTCCATTACTATGTTTGGGAGAAATGTTGGTTATAAGTTAGCTGGTCTGAGCTGGATTAGTTCTAGCAACATACCTTGGTCAAATATACTAAAGGGCGTGTATTTCCAAATCCTTGTCAATAATCCTGTTTCATGGATCCATCTAAACTTCTTGGTATTATATTTTCCTTTCTTGGGTTTTGTTTTTCCACAGTTATGATTTGCTGGCCTTTAAATTCAATTTCCTGCCACTCAAGGGAGTCAATGCGCCGGATACCAACGGTCTAGAAAACGGGTCCCGACATGGGAGGCCGCCAACCGCTCTTGGTATTGCATCCAAGATAACACATCACCCTCGAACGAGGGATGCACACTTTAGGTTCGTTTGGTTTGCAACCTCATGAAGTCCTCATGTTGGTCTTTAGTGTCTACCTTTGGTTGGACACTCTGTGAGGAGTCTCAAAGGCAAGAATTGTAAATGGATGCATGCAAGGTACAGGCTTTTATACTTGCAGAGCTTTGCTAAAGCTTCTGCTTGTAGTGGCTCCACTGGAGCCAACCTCAACCTGCAGTCCTACTTGGCGCGTCCTTACACCGCCAAGTGTCATCCTCAAGGCAGGCTGTTGTAAGCTTCCTAGAAGCTTCCTGTCCCTTTTTTGGCTACAAAGAATATTGTGGCCGTCGCGGGGTTCGAACCCGCGACCTCTTGTTTGAGACTCCACAGCATATTCAACCTAGCTGAAAAGGTATGGTTCCTATGATGAGCCACATGGGACATACCCATTATGGGCAGTGCATTCTTGGCCCATCTCAGAACAGACCAAGGGGAGAAATACTCCATAGAGCAGTGCATGCCTTGTCTGTATGTCTAGCTAGCCACCTAGGCAATGGACAAGGTGCATACTATTTCAACAAATGTCTCCCTTGCACCTCTGTCCATCTGTCACTTTACTGGGCTCCATCAATGCCTTGGGGCTCACCCTTCCTCTGCCGCACTCCTCATGCCAAATCCACAAATGCCTACATAGTACAAGTTGCTCTCTAGTGACTTGGTCATTAAGTCAGCAAGCATGCTCTTCATTCTGTAGTGCTACAACTCCACCACGTTCTTCATGACCCGGTCACGTGAGTAGTGGTAACTTATGTTGATGTCCTTTGTTCGTCGGGGGATGATCTCGTCTTCAGCCATTGAGATGGCGCTCATGTTGTCCACGTGTATGATCGTGGCGTCCTTCCGTGGCACTGTCATTTCAGCAAGCATGCTACGGAGCAATTGAGTCTCCTTGCACACCTCAGACCGAGCAACGTACACTGCCTCAGCCGCGGACACAGAAACACAATCCTGCTTCCTGCTGGCCCATGAGATGGCAACGCCATTTAAGATGCACACGCATCCAGAGGTGGATTTCCTGTCGTTGATATTTTCTCCACAATCAGCGTCGGTGCAGCACTTCAAGGGAAGGGGGTCCGTTCCTTCTTGGCCTCCAAGGACGAGGCCCATGTGACATGTCTTCTGCAGGTAGCGCAATATGCGCTTGACTACCTGCCAATGTTGTGGCCGAGGGTTGGCCACAAATTTCCTCACTTGTCCCACAGCATAGCAGATGTCCGAACGAGTCCCTACCATGGCGTACATAATGCAACCCACGGCGGACTTGTAGGGGATGTCTTGCATCTCCCTTTATTCTGCTTCATTGCTTGGCGACATGGAGGCTTTCAGCTTTGTGTCGGTCGTCATTGGGGTGCTGATGTCAATGCGCCAGATAACAACGGTCTAGAACACGGGTCCCGACATGGGAGGCCGCCAACCGTTCTTGGTATTGCAACCAAGATAACATATCACCCTCGGACGAGGGATCCACACTTTAGGTTCGTTTGGTTTGCAACCTCACGAAGTCTGCATGTTGGTCTTTAGTGTCTACCTTTGGTTGGACACTCTGTGAGGAGTCTCAAAGGCAAGAATTGTAAATGGATGCATGCAAGGTACAGGCTTTTATACTTGCAGCGTTTTGCTAAAGCTTCCACTTGTAGTGGCTCCACTAGAGCCAACCTCAACCTANCACAGCATAGCAGATGTCCGAACGAGTCCCTACCATGGCGTACATAATGCAACCCACGGCGGACTTGTAGGGGATGTCTTGCATCCCCCTTTATTCTGCTTCATTGCTTGGCGACATGGAGGCTTTCAGCTTTGTGTCGGTCGTCATTGGGGTGCTGATGTCAATGCGCCAGATAGCAACGGTCTAGAACACGGGTCCCGACATGGGAGGCCGCCAACCGTTCTTGGTATTGCAACCAAGATAACATATCACCCTCGGACGAGGGATCCACACTTTAGGTTCGTTTGGTTTGCAACCTCACGAAGTCTGCATGTTGGTCTTTAGTGTCTACCTTTGGTTGGACACTCTGTGAGGAGTCTCAAAGGCAAGAATTGTAAATGGATGCATGCAAGGTACAGGCTTTTATACTTGCAGCGTTTTGCTAAAGCTTCCACTTGTAGTGGCTCCACTAGAGCCAACCTCAACCTACATTCCTACTTGGTGTTGGTAAAGGAGCCATCTGGCTCAGTTTCAGGTCCACAGGAGTAAGTTCCAGGAAAGTACCAGATGTCTGCTCCGATCGTTGATCCAATTTTACCATTGGAAAGATCAGGTGGTCAGATTGGGAGATATGAATTTTCGTTGTTTTTGGGGTCATCGACCGCCAATATCTGGGTGACCATGGGCGATGACTCCATGCCTTAGCCTGAGAAAAGAAAAAGTCAAGAGGTCTAGGGTCAAGACCTGATGGGAGAAAAATCCAAAAAGGTCCTTGGTCTAAGGACGGCCTTGTCAGAGTGTGCTGACTATGATAAAGGTACCCCTCCTTACTTTTTAGGTGAGGTGAGATCCTTGTGTGCTAGCCATGGACACATGGCGATTCTCCATGGGTTTGTGGGTTATGTGACCACTAGGAGTGTGCCATGAGAGCATTCTCTAGCTCTCTAGGTCGTNTGTGAGTGGTCAGCCTGATTGCTAGGCTGATTTCCTCCCTTGTGTGAGATTATGGACTCTAGTGTGTGAGCCTTAGCCTCCATGGCTAAGTGGTGTGGCTTGTGAGAGGGCTGACTTGCCCAAGCTCTAGCTCTATATGTACTCCATCATTTTGAGTGATTGGACAACCATTCTTCAGCACAAGTGATTCCCTTCCAATCACACATGCTCGCTGCTCCAAGGCTCCCTCTCTCCTCCAGATCCAACATTTGGTATCAGAGCCAGTATCTGCCACTTTCAGCCAGCACAGGCCGTCACTTTGAGAGTGACAGGTTGGGATAAAACCTTCACCAAATTTTACAATCGACCACTGGATCTTCAAGTTCAAAGGACAAGCTTTCCAACGAGCCCAAGATCCTGAAAATCCAACGGTCGGATTGAGAGTTATGCTCAAAACCAGGTCGGCCAGGGCTACACTCGTCTCTCTGAGTAAGACTATCGCCTTGTGATGACCATAACTCTCTTGTTTCTTTGTCAAATTTAAAAAGTAGAACATACCAATTAAAGTATTTTTCCTAAGCTTTCCATTGGTGCAAAAATATTTACATTCCATCTGTACGTTTGGGAGAAACGCCGTTTACAAGCTGGCTCGTGTGAGCTGGAGTAGGAGTAGAAGCATACCCTGTTTTCAGAAGGGCATATCTCTAAACCTCCCCTGTTGATGACCCTGTTTTATTCGTCGATCTGAAAGAATTTGAGCTGAATTTTCCAGTGGTGGGCTCGGTTTGTCAAAATTCCCAGTTTATTAGCCTCTACAGTCCATTTTATGTCAGACAGATTTCTGGCTGAAGCGATAGCAGAAGCAGGCGTAGCGCTGCCACTTAAGGGCAGCGCTGTACATCACCAAGGCTCAAAATGACAGCAGCAGGTGTGGTAACAGCAGCCCAGCCCTTGGAGAGGCTGGAAGGACGCGCCAACTTCACGTTTTGGAAGATCCGTACCCGCCTCCGTTTGGAGGAGAGGGGCTTGTGGGAGGTGGTGAGCGGCGACGAGCGCGCTCCGCCTCCTCACGCAAAAGGCATCACCGCAGCAGAGGTGGTGGCGGGGAAGACGCCGCAGAAAGGTGCAGCAGATGTAAGTTCATCTACAACTGCAGCAGCGGCATATGTGGAGTGGAAGAAGAAGGACAGGCAGGCCTACAGGCTGCTTGTCAACACCATCTCCAACCCGCATATTCAGTACGTGAGTGACAAGGCTACTGTAAAAGAGGGGTGGGACACGTTGTGCAAGAAGTATGAGATCAAGGATCCTGCATTCCTCATGCTTTTGGAGGAGAAGACGATGGCGTTGAAAATGCAGGGTGGCGAAGGGATGGAGGCGTACTTGGACAGGGCAAAGGAGCTGGCAAAGCAGCTGAAAGCGGCCGGCAACCCTGTGGAAGACACGTGCTTCGTCCTCCTCTTGCTGAGGGGACTCCCAACGAGCTATGATACGGTGCGATAGACGTTGGAGTGCGAGCCGACTCTCGACCTCGACTTCATCTGCACGCACCTAGTGCAAGTGGAACTGCGTCGCAATGCAGCAAAGCGCAATGGCGGCAACAGCAGCAGTGAAGCAGCCTTCATGACCATGGGCTCACGCAACCAGCAGCAGGAGCAGTCTGGGCAGCAGAGAGGCAAGAAGAAGGGCAAGTGCCACTATTGCCAGAAAGAGGGGCACTACAAGAAAGAGTGCTTCAAGTTCAAGAGGGACCAGAAGGAGCAACAACAGTAGCAGCATCAAAAGCAACGATCTCCACAGCAACAGCAACAATAGCAGCAGTCACAGCAACAATAGCAGCAGTCACAGCAACGTCAACAACAGCAGCAGCAGCAGAACCAGACTAGCGTGCACCATTTTGGCAACATGAACATCGCGAAGGAGGTGCGCGACCGCCTCTTCATGGCGAAGTCTGACATGTCGCAGAAGGAAAAGGCGGATCTGGCGTGGTACAAGGACTCAGGGTGTACTAAGAGTCTGACGCACCACAAGGAGTGGNTATGTACCTGATGCTGCATTCAACCTCCTCTCAGTCGCCTCTCTTACAAACACAGGACTGAAGATGACGCGGCGTCATCTTCAATGATGACTATGGCTACATCCTCAACAAGGATATCGGAGAGGAGTTGGCCAGGTCGGTGAAGGAGGGCGACGTGTACCGCCTACTGGGGGCGACCAAGATCCCGCGTGAGCAGAGTCTTGCAGCAGTGGTGCAGGCGATAGATGGCGAGATCTGGCATGCGCGCTACGACCACATCAGCATGCGCGCTTTGCAGCAGCTTCAAGCAAAGAAGATGGTGCGTGACCTGCCTACCATCTCTAACTTTGAGCAGCAGTTGTGCATCGGCTGTTTGGAGGGGGAGCAGCACCGGGAGGCGTTCTCTGGAGCAGGAGAGCGTTTGAAGGAGGGGTTAGAGCTGGTCCACACGGACTTGTACGGAGCGATGCAAACCCAGAGCTTTGGAGGCTCTAGGTATTTCCTGTCCTTCATTAATGATTTCAGTCATTACACTGNACCAGTGCTTTGACAGGTTCAAGGAGTTCAAGGCCATGGTGGAGAACCAGAATGGGAAGAAGATTAAGGCGCTGTGCAACGATCGCGGTGGAGTGTATCTAAGCAAGGAGTTCCAGGACTACCTCGTAGCAGCTGGCATCAAGGCACAGCGTACCGCGCCGTACTCGCCACAGGAGAACAGTGTAGTAGAACGCGCCAACCGTACCATTATGGAGTCGGCGCGCTCCATGCTGCACGCGGCTCGGCTGATCTATGACTTCTAGGTGGAAGCCTTGAACACTGCGGTCTACATCAAGAACCGTAGTCCAACTAAGACGCTGGAGCAAATGACGCCGTACGAGGCGTGGTTCGGCAACAAACCGAGCGTGGGTCATCTCCGAGCATTTGGCAGCCTGGCGCACATGCACGTGCCCAAGGAGAAGCGTCAGAAATGGGATGCAAAGAGTGCGCAGATGCTGATGATTGGCTACGACATGGCAAGCAAGGCCTATCGCCTCTATGAGAGGGATACATGCCATGTTATCATCTCCAGGGATGTCGTCTTCAACG
>SZWC01005245.1:36485-67254 GCA_023375785.1 Penium margaritaceum
CTGGCAAAGC
This sequence comes from Penium margaritaceum, assembly GCA_023375785.1. Classification (NCBI taxonomy): domain Eukaryota; kingdom Viridiplantae; phylum Streptophyta; class Zygnematophyceae; order Desmidiales; family Peniaceae; genus Penium; species Penium margaritaceum. Next base: position 36,496 of record SZWC01005245.1, read on the forward strand.
GAGCCAGTTGTCGGGTGCTTGGTCTCCGGACTCAAGCAACACTTTCCACTCTCCCGCTTTGGGAGTGAGGGTCGGGTCCAGCAGCTCTCCCTTTCCAAGGGTGCGTTAGTCAAACACGACGTCGCGGCTCCTCACAAGCTTGCCTGCTGCCTGGTCCCAAAGCCGATAGGCTTTGTGTGATGTGTCGTACCCAACCATGATGTACTTCTTGGAGCGTGCGTCGAGCTTGCCTCCACCTTCTCCCGACTGGATCTTCACCCATGGAGTTGACCCGAACACCTTCAGATGAGATGCATTGGGTTTCTTTCCCGACCATGCTTCTTGTGGGGTCTTTAGCTGCTTGTCGTGCTCCTTTCCATGCTTCCGCAAGGCGGTTGCTGGTGTGAGATTCAAGAGGTAGCAAGCTGTTGTTGATGCTTCCGCCCAAAAGAAAGCTGGAAGCGTGGCGTCAAAGAGCATGCTTCGCACCATACCGAGTAGGGTCTGGTTCATCCTCTTGGCAATGCTGTTGCTTTGGGGGTTGTAAGGGGTGGTTTGCTTGTGGCGTATGCCATGATGCTTGAGCAAAGGCTTGCATGCCTCGTATTCACCCCCGTTGTCACTTNCCTGCTGGCCCATGAGATGGCAGCGCTATTCAAGATGCACACGTATCCAGAGGTAGATTTCCTGTCGTTGAGATTTCCTCCCCAGTCAGCGTCGGTGTAGCACTTCAGATGAAGGGGGTCCGTTCCTTCTTGGCCTCCAAGGACGAGGCCCATGTGACGTGGCTTCTGCAGGTAGCGTAAGATACGCTTGACAAACTGCCAATATTGTGGCCCAGGGTTGGCTACGAATCTGCTCACTTGTCTCACAGCATAGCAGATGTCCGGAAGAGTCCCTACCATGGCGTACATGATGCTACCCACGCCGGACTGGTAGGGGATGTCTTGCATCTCCCTTCGTTCTGCATCGTTGCTTGGCAACATGATGGCCTTCAGCTTTGTGTCGGTCGTCATTGGGGTGCTGACAGGTTTGCAGTCTTCCATGTGGTAGTGCGTCAGTACCTCACCAATGTATTTGGTTTGGTTGAGTTCGATGGTGCCTGCTACTCGGTTGCGGTGGATGGCAATCCCGAGGTAGTACTCGAGAGGACCCATGTCCTTCATCTTGAACCTTTTGGTGAGGTCAGACTTCAGCCCGTCCAGCAGCTCGACCGAAGACGAGCAGATGATCAGATCATCCACGTACAGCGCAACCAGCATTAGCCCTCTCCCATCATCGCGCACGTACATGTTCGGGTCATTCTTACAATGCGCGAAGGAGAGGCCGGTCATGAAACCGTCCATCTCTTTGTAGCACATCCTTGGGGCCTGTTTCAGCACGTAGAGCGCGTTCACCAACTTGCACACCTTGCCCTTGGGAGCTTCGACTCCTTTGGGCACCTCCATCAGCACTTCCTTGTCAAGCTTCCTATAAAGGAAAGCTATCCTAACGTCCATCTGGTGTATCTCCAAGTTCTTTGCGGCAGCAATGCCAAGGAGAGAGCGGATGGAGGCAAAGGTCACGACGGGTGCGAATGTCTCATCGTACTCAGAGCCCAGGCATTGAGAGAACCCCTTAGCCACTACCCTTGCCTTGAACTTGTCGATGTTGCCGTCTTGCTTCTTCTTCACTCGGAGGACCCACTTGGATCCCACCACGTGGGCCTTGTTCGGTCTATCCACCAGCACCCACGTGCCATTCTCCGCAATGGATGCGAGCTCGCTATCCACTGCCTCCTTCCACTTGGCCGCATCTGGGCCATTCGTGGCCTGCGCCACTCCGGATGGCTCTCCCTGACCCATGCACGACCAGCTAAGGCCGGTCCAATCATCCTCATACCACAAAGGTGCTCTCTTTGGTCGCAAACTACGCCGGGGTAGTGGTGCCGCTTCTTGCTTTGGTGCTGGTGCTTCCACAGCTGGTGGTTTGTCATCTTCGTCAGAAGAGTCGTCAGACTCCAAGTTAGACTCGAAGCCTCGGACGCCTCGGTATCCGCGTCCATGTCAGATGATACATCATCCTCCGCAGCTACTCTCCCATTCCCACCACCTGCTGGCAAAGCGAGCCAGTTGTCGGGTGCTTGGTCTCCGGACTCAAGCAACACTTTCCACTCTCCCGCTTTGGGAGTGAGGGTCGGGTCCAGCAGCTCTCCCTTTCCAAGGGTGCGTTAGTCAAACACGACGTCGCGGCTCCTCACAAGCTTGCCTGCTGCCTGGTCCCAAAGCCGATAGGCTTTGTGTGATGTGTCGTACCCAACCATGATGTACTTCTTGGAGCGTGCGTCGAGCTTGCCTCCACCTTCTCCCGACTGGATCTTCACCCATGGAGTTGACCCGAACACCTTCAGATGAGATGCATTGGGTTTCTTTCCCGACCATGCTTCTTGTGGGGTCTTTAGCTGCTTGTCGTGCTCCTTTCTATGCTTCCGCAAGGCGGTTGCTGGTGTGAGATTCAAGAGGTAGCAAGCTGTTGTTGATGCTTCCGCCCAAAAGAAAGCTGGAAGCGTGGCGTCAAAGAGCATGCTTCGCACCATACCGAGTAGGGTCTGGTTCATCCTCTTGGCAATGCTGTTGCTTTGGGGGTTGTAAGGGGTGGTTTGCTTGTGGCGTATGCCATGATGCTTGAGCAAAGGCTTGCATGCCTCGTATTCACCCCCGTTGTCACTTCGGAGCACCTTCACCTTCGTAGACGTTTGCCGCTCCACCATGGCGACGAACTCGAGGAGCTTCTCCTTGACCTCTCCCTTTGTTTTGAGGAAGTAGATCCACAACTTGCGGCTGTGGTCGGCAATGAAGGTCAGGAAGTACTTTCTTCCTCCGTTAGAGGGTGTGCGGAAGGGTCCACACACGTCACTGTGTATCAGTTCCAAGATGCACTCCGCTCGTTGACCTCCTCTCCCAAATGGCTTCTTCTTTGCCTTCGCTTGGAGGTATGGTTCACACAATGTACACCCTTCGCCATGCTTCATGGTGCACCCTTACATTCCGCGGACTACCTCTTGCTCCTACATCTTTTGCAGCGTGCTGTTAGCCACATGGCCAAATCGCCGGTGCCAAAGCTGAGCATCAGTGTCCTTGGTTGATGTGGTGGCCGTAACGGCCGCCGGTGGTGCATCCTTCGGCTCCGGTGCCACTGTCTTGGTGGCACATGCGAGTCCCTCATCTGACGCCTTGGTGACTTTGGTTTGAAGCACGTAGAGGCCGTTGACTCTTGGAACTTGAAGCATGAGGTCGTCTTTGGTGTACAAAATCTGGATGTCCTCGTTTTGGAGGGCCAGCGCTTCCTTGTTGGTGAACACCACAGTCATGTTATTGTCAATGATTTGTGACACGCACAGCAAGTTGGCTGCAAACGAGGGCATGTACACCACCTTTTGAAGGTTTACTGCCTTCTGCGCACCGTTCACGTTGAACGTGATCACCTTGTCCCCTTTGCCCATGGCTTGGATGACGCCACCGTTTGCACACTTGATGCGCATGACAGATTCGGCCATGGAGACAAATCCACCCTTCTCTTTTGATGAGTGGTGGTTGGTGCCCGAGTCAAGGGCGAATGCCCTGGGCCTAAGGATCGCTGCGCCCTTCATGGGCAGCCTCCTAGCCATCATGTTTGTGAGCTCCTTTTCATCCTTTCCACCTCTGTTCCCGCCTTCTCTATTGGGACTACGACAGTCCCTAGCCCAGTGCCTAGCCTTGCCACAGTTGTGACAGTTGCCGGGCTTCTTGGAACTCTTCCCACCAGCATTGCCTTTCCCTCCACCGCCACCACTTCCGCTGTTGCCTTAACTGGAGCGAGAGCATGCACTTTGTCCACCGAAGCGAGAGGCATAGGCTGAGATGTTTGCCTCACTGCCACTGCGTCGCATGGACTCGTTGCGGACGTGTTCGGCGACAGCCTCGTACGTCAGATCTGCCTCCTTCCAACCGCAAAATACGGTGATCAAGGACCCCCAGCTTTCCGGTAGCGCCATTAGAAGGATCATGGCACGCATGTTGGAGTCGAGCTTCCATTCCATTTGCTGGACCTCTTGCAACACGTTGTCGAACGACTGCAAAAATGCGGGTATCGATTCTCCTTCGCTCACCCTCATCGACATCAAACGTTGGAAGATCAAGAGTTCGTTTGCTAGGACGTCCGATTGATGCACGCGTGCGAGTTTTGAGTAGGCCTCGGCAGCCAACGTGCATCCTGTGATGTGGGAGTGTTGAGTCTCATTGATGGACGTCACAAGAATGGCGAGAGCCATGTTGTTCTTCATCGTCCATGCTGCAAGGTCAGCCGCATGCGTCGTCAGGGTCGCATCGGCGGGTGCCGTCTCGGTCCCTTTTAGGGTGTCGAGGTAGCCACGCACATTCATGACAATCTCAAATTGCCATTTCCACAAGGGAAACCCTGTCCCCGTGAATTTGGACATACCCGCTTCAAGGCGGGCTTGACTCAGATCCACCATTTCCTGCGGTTGCTTGTCTTCTCTGCTTCGCTGCTACTCTGCTTCGTTGAGGCCGATGAGGCTGATGAGGCTGCTGACTGCGACCGTTGTCAAAGGTGCAGTTGGTTCCATTGCATACCCCTCCCGCCGATGATCGCCTAAGGCGATGGTGCCGTCGTGAGAGAACAGACTCGGGATTGTACACCTTCTAAAAAGGGGTAGAGCTTAATCTCGTTGGGTCTCGAGGGTCTTGTCCAACATGGACAGAGCTGTTCCTTGTCCCCTAGTCTGCCATGTGCGCGCACCCTACCTGAAGAAGCCGATGGAGCAGATGGAGCCGTCCGATGGTCGTGTCCCCATTGTACCTGTGCGCCTTGCAAGACCACGCGCTAGTCCGTCTTGGAAGCGTGCCTTAGAACCAGAAGTGTGGGCCCATAACGCTTTGTCAATGCGCCGGATAGCGACGGTCTAGAAAACAGGTCCGGACATGGGAGGCCGCCAACCGCTCCTAGGTATTGCAACCAAGATAACATATCACCCTCGAACGAGGGATCCACACTTTAGGTTCGTTTGGTTTGCAACCTCACGAAGTCCGCATGTTGGTCTTTAGTGTCTACCTTTGGTTGGACACTCTATGAGGAGTCTCTAAGGCAAGAACTGTAAATGGATGCATGCAAGGTAGAGGCTTTTATACTAGCAGAGCTTTGCTAAAGCTTCTGCTTGTAGTGGCTCCACTAGAGCCAACCTCAACCTACATTCCTACTTGGCGCGTCCTTAGACCGCCAAGTGTCATCCTCAAGGCAGGCTCTAGTAAACTTCCTGGAAGCTTCCTGCCCCAGTTTTGGCCACAAAGAAAATTGCGGCCGTCGCGGGGTTTGAACCCGCGACCTCTTGTTTGAAACTCCGGTGCCTAATCAACCAAGCGGTGGCGGCGTCAGATTTTTTGCCACGGCCATTGGGTCAAGGTAAATGCTGCCGGACATTTTCGGTAGCACTGACCCCGACGCGTGACGCGAGGAGGTGAGCCGGAGGCCGCATCAGATACCTGCGCGCGACGACGCATGCGGCAACGTCACCCAAGTGCAGTGACTAGCACTAGTGAACAGCAGCAGCAGCCTGCTACAACAGCAGCGGTACGCAACATTAGCGAGCAGTGGCAAGAGCAACCCGTAGCAGTTGCGTGCAGCAATAGCAGCCGGCAGTAGGAGTAGCTTGTAGTAGTAGAAGCAGCGGCAGCTCGTAGCAGCAGCTGCTGCTGCAGGGAGTAGCAGTAGCAACAAGCTGCAGCTGCCGCAATGGCAAGAAGCAGCGGTTGCATCAGTAGCAACAACAAGCAGCAACAGGCAGCAGCGAGCAGCAGCTTTTGCTGCTCGCAGCTCGCAGCTCATCCTACTAGCGTAGCATCTAGTACATATTTGTAAGCTGTTGCTAAATAACAGCCAAGGGGTCAGAGGTGCTGGCAAAGACACCTGTGGGCTGATGCTGCTCCTGCTAATACTACTGCTTCTACTACTCAACATCGGGGAAGAAGAAGCGCCGAGGCAGAAAGGGCCAAGGACCGCAACAGCAACAGCAATAGTCGACTAGGTCCAGCGATGGTGGCTCTGTCTGCCACAAGTGTGGCCAGCCAGGGCACGGGTGGTACACGTGCCCGCTTCCGATGGACAAAGCGCGTGTCATCGCCACCATGCGCCGCTAGTGGGAGCGCCGCTAGTGGGAGCGCTGTCTCGCCTCTGCCGCCGTAGTTGTCGCCGGCACGCCTCAACCTCGTCTAGCAGCTCCACTCCTCCGACAGCCAGACCAGTCCCGGCGACGCCAGCTCCGTAGCCGTCGATGCCTCCGTTCCCTTCACCGGGGCAGTCCTCCTTCTATCCGGGATCAGGCGCTATCACTCTGCACTCATTCTCCACTCCCGAGACATCTACGCGTGAGCATCAGTTTGAGCAGTTCATTGTGGTCCACCTTGTCCTGCCTCGCCCTCCCCCTAGGGAAGTACGAATTGCGTCCCTTCTTGCTCGTTTCCCTTGCTCTACATGAGTGAGATTGAGCTGTGTTCATGGCCTACATCCTCATCTATCTCGCCGTAGTCTCCTCTGCCCACTTACGTGACAACGTCGCGTGGCTTGATGATTGGCACTCTCGGTTCGCGCCGCCTTCTACCGCTCCCGCAACTCTTCCTTGCTGCCACGTGACTGTTAGCGATCTCGCAACTCTGGTCCAAGACCCTGTCGAGACCTGATCATTGACTCCGGGGCCACGCATCACATGATGGCCTCTCACAAGGCCTTTAGTATGCTTGGACCTCTGGGCAATGTATCCGATGTCCGGACGGGCTCCGGAAAGGTGTAATCTGCCCGCGACGTCGGCATCGTTCGTTTCCGTGGTCCCGCCGATGATGTGCTCTTGACCAATGTCCTCTTCGTCCCAAGTCTTGAGCTCAGCCTCCTGTCCATTTCTACCCTTGATTGCATGGGCATGGACGTTGTGCACTGGCATAGTGATGGCACTGTGTCATTGCATCCGTCCCGTCTTGTCATTCTTCACGCCACTACCCATGGCAACCAGTGGCACGTCCCTCGTCTGTCCTCCTCTCCTTCCATCCCGTCCTCGTCGGCTGCCACAGGCCATGTGTTTGTCACCAGCACTCTCTCTCCATAGCATACCCACCTCTTGCACCGACGTCTTTGCCACGTTCACTCCGCTGCCGTCCGTAGCATGCTCCGCACCCAGCCGGCCAAGGACCTTGATCTAGACACTTTCCCTCGGCCATGTCCCACGGGGTGCATTCATTGTGCTCAGGGTAACATGCACCGGTCCACATACCCTGAGTTCTCCTCCCATACATCCGCCCCTCTAGACCTGGTCCATTACGATTTCATGGATCCTCTCCCTACTGAGTTCGTCGGCGAGCATGACCGATATGTCCTCACCCTTACTAACGACTACTCTCGCTACCGCTAGGTCTTCTCCCTTCGATAGAACAGCGATGTCGCCCGTGCCATTCGGGACTGGCTTGTCCTTCCAGAGCGTGAGTGTGGTTGATCTCTTTATTGCTTTTGCTTTGATCACAATAGTGAGTACATGGACGAAACCACGACTTTTCTCGCCTCCCACGGTGTCCACCACGAGACATCAACACCTTACATGCCCACTCAGAACCGTATCTCCGAGCAATGGAACTACACTATGGCTGATGTCGTCCACACCATGCGGGTTGAGTCTGGTCTCTTCAATGGCTTCTACATTGAAGCCATGGCCTACATGACTTGGTTCTGGAACTGGATTCCCCACGGGCCCCTTCCCCGCCAGTCCACACTGTATCAGCACTGGTGCGATCAGCGCGCTGACCTGCGCCCAGCTCGCGTTTGGAGATGCATGGCCATTGTGTGGTTGCCCCCCCCCCGCATCAAGGAGGCAAGTTTGCCCCTAGCGGACGTCCTTGCACCTTTCTCAGCGTCTCTCGTCAGTCCAAGGCCTGGCGCTTTTGGGATCCATCCCGGCATTCTATCGTCGAGCCCCGTGATGCCCTCTTCCTTGAAGAGCTTTCTCCCTACAATCTTATTGGGTCCGGCTCGTTCGTGTCCCTCCCGTTGCGTGGGGGAGTGGTGATTCCGTCCTCCGTCTCCCACATCCAAGTGACACATCACTTAGCCCCTCCAGGCCGGCAGCCCCAGTCACGCCCGTTGGCCCCTCCGGGCCAGCAACTCCGGTCTCGCCTGCCGGCCCCTCTAGGCTGACAGCCCCAATTTTGCTTGTTGGCCCATTTGGGCTAGCAGCCCTAGTTTCGTCCGCTTGCCCCTTTGGGCCAGCAGCTATTGTTGCGCTCGCTGGCCCGTCCGGGTCGGCAGCTTGAGTCATGCCCGCTGGCCCCTGTGGGTAGGCAGCCCAAGTTGCGCCTGCTTGCCCCTCTAGGCCAGCAGCCCCAGTCGCGCCCGTTGGCCCCTCCGGGCGAGTAGATCCAGTCACACCCGCTGGCCCCTCGGGGCCAGCAACCCCAGTCACGCCCGCTGGCCCCTCTAGGCCAGCAGCTACAGACGTGCCCGCTGGCCCCTCTGAGCCAGTAGCATAAGTCACGTCCGTTGGTCCCTCCATGCCAGGAGTCTCTTTTGCCTCCGTCAACTCGTCAGACTCGTTGCCATCTCCTGCCCTACCGCGCTACACGCGTGGCCCATGCGGCAGCCTCCAACCCAGGCGGTGAGTGAGCGCGCAGACCGTAGCACCGCGCCATGTGGCGCCTCGGCGTCCTGTCCCTCCACGTGTCTCTTCCACTCCTACGATCGTGAGTGGGGACCCTGGCACCAAGGCCCTCGGCTTGACCACGTCGGCCATCATTGCAGACCTTTACGCAGGCTTCACACTAGGCTACGCCATGCTCCATCACGAGCATTGGCATGCTATCTTGGCTGCACTCGCGTGCATCCCACCTGAAACTCAAGATGCACACGCTCTTTCAGTCCACTCTATAGCACACACAAAGAACCCAGCCACCCTCCTTGAGGCTCAAGCCTCTCTCAAGGCCACACATTGGGATGTTGCCTGCGCTGACGGGCTCGCTGCTATCTGAGAGCACCACATGTGTGACCTCATCAACCTCCCTTTAGGTTGGAAGGCCATCGGTGCCAAGTGGGTCTTCTAGCGCAAATGGAAGGCGGACGGGTCCTAGGACAAGTACAAGGCCCGCCTCACAGCCAAGGGGTTTGCTGAGGTCCTCAAGGTTGATTACGAACAGAACTTCGTCCCTGTTGGTTCGTTCTCCACTAGCCGGGTACTCTTCAGCCTGGTTGCCTAACATGGGTGGGAGCTGCATCAAATGGACGTNCCTAGGACAAGTACAAGGCCCGCCTCACAGCCAAGGGGTTTGCTGAGGTCCTCAAGGTTGATTACGAACAGAACTTCGTCCCTGTTGGTTCGTTCTCCACTAGCCGGGTACTCTTCAGCCTGGTTGCCTAACATGGGTGGGAGCTGCATCAAATGGACGTAAGCAACGCTTTCCTCCATGGCTCGCTAGAGGGTGAGGAGCTCTACGTGGTGCAGTCCCCAAGTTTTGATGACAGCACTCGGAGAGTCTGGCGGTTGCGGAAGGCCCTTTATGGCCTGATGCAGTGGCCTCCGTGCTGAAACCAAGAGATCAGCAGCACGCTCCTCTGCAATGGCCTCCAGCGCAGCACCGATGACCTCGTACTTTTCATTAGCCCACGGGGCCAGACCTTTGCCACTGTTCTGGTCTACGTCGACGATCTCCTCATTGCGTAGCCGAACATGGCTGCCATCCACCGTGTTAAGGACCTGTTGCACACCGCCTACCACATAAAGGATCTCGGGTCTGCCCGAGTCTTCCTGGGCATGGAGCTTGAGCATGATTGCTCCCAGGACATCCTTCACGTACACCAGACTGCTTATGTGCAGACCTTGTCCACTCGCTTCGCCGAGGACCTGCCCCTCGTGCCGAGCGCATCTTCTCCCATGTCACATGATGGCCAAGTGAAGCTCAAGAATCCTGACCCAACCGATGTGGGGGAGCCAATTCACATGACCACATATTTGCGAGTCATCGTGTCACTAATGCTCCTGGCGACGACGACACGCCCAGACATCGTGTTTGCCATCAACCTCCTGGCTCAGTTTTCTTAAGAGTCGGGTCACCTTCACTTCGAGGCCACGATCCGAGTACTGCGCTTTGTCATCTCTACTCCTTGGTGGGGTCTCATGTTCCGCCGTCAGTCGACTGATGTCGCGGTGGGCTACACCGACAGTGACTGGGCCAGTAGTCCTGACGGTAAGAGTTGAAAATGCTGGATCTTTCTGATCAGCGGTACGGCTGTGTCTTGGCGCAATTGCAAGTAGGGGTGCATTGCACGTAGCATTGCCGAGGCTCAGTGTGTGGCCCTTGGATCAGGCGTGTGTCAGAGTGTGTGGTTGTGTCGTCTGTTGTTTGAGCTGCGTCAATCCGTTGCATCCATCACGTTGCATTGTGACAATGAGAGTGCCATGGCCATCGCCGACGATGACGGCGTGCATCACACACTCACAAAGCACATCAATGTTGAGTATCATTATGTGCGTTCGTTGTTGCATGACAGCAGCATCAACATTATGTGTGTTGAGACAGCATGGCAGTTGGCTGATTTCTTGACCAAGGCACTAAAGCACGACTCGTTTACGAAGGCTGTGAGTTTGGTCGGTGTGCGTCCGTGAGTTGCGCTCTTTCTCCCTGCCTACGTCTTTGCAGTCCTTGGGGGAGTCTGACTGTGATTGTGTCTCTTCCTGTCCATGTGCACTATGACTGTGACTCATGGGGGAGTTCTGGTTTTGTGTATCCTCATTGTGCTCTGTTGTGTCCTCCCGGTTTGTGTACATCAGCGTGCAAAGGACTGACAGCGAGACTCAACGCCGTTGGAGTGTCGTCCGGTGGAGCCGGCGCACGCGGAGGCCTACTCGCAGTTCCTTGGAGCCTCCTCTCTCCGGCGACGTGCTCAGCTCCATCCACAGGCCTCCTTGGCGGTCGGGCCGCCGGCGGTCGCTGCCACTGCAGATGTTGTCTGCATGTGTCTGGTGCTGGATCTGACTATACCGTTGTGTCTGTAGCGTCATACTCTGCCTGGGGTCCATGTTTCATGTGGAGTGGCACTGGTTGGCATCGTGGACCATTGTAGGCACTGCCTAGGCTCGAACAGCCATAACTTTGTGCTGCTGTTTTCTAGCTGATTCTGACCGCACGACTGCATTCGTAGCTTTGGTATTATGGTATGGTCCTATTTTCAGGCAAAGCAGACGATGCCCAGGTTTTGGGGTGTCGGCCGTCTGGCAAGGGCTCACCGAGAAAACCCTGCCTGCCAGAGAACATGTCTAGGTCTATTTGTTGATTGGCTGGTTAGCTGAGTAACAATCTCTACAGAGCTGGGGGGGAGGTAGAACTTGGAGGGGTCTCCCATTGTTGCTCATTCTTCATTCCTAATCAGTCACTTTCAGTTTTGAGCTGCTTTCTGGCACTAACACTGGCGGGCGTGCTTCTTAGCAACAAACCCAGAGCTTCCAGACTGCAAGGCAGCACACTGAGGAGGCACTAGACTTAAGTAACGAGCGTGGAAGCCCGCACCCTACATCAACAACGGTGCTGCCCCAACGTGCTACCTAGCTTTCCATATGACACTTTCCCGTTTTTTTATCTTCCAAATAGCTTGCGAGAAGTAAGCCATCAGTTGCCATCTCCTTGCATGATGTGTACAGCGCAATCGTTCATCATGGACAGATGCATTTCCTGATGGCCCCACGTTGGTATATAAAGAGCACTTTACAATCGTCAATGAATGTAGTCCACGTACACTGTGGCCACGGTGGCATGAACTTGGACCAATGCGTGGACGCGTATGGTCCAGCATGCTTACCTCCCCCCCCCCAAACCTCCAATTGTGAACGAGTGTACCCGAGTCAGGTTTCTCCGTGCGCTGCAGCTGGCAGGGGTCTCTCGCGTCCATCATTCTACGTTGCATGTTGCATTGTTGTCGCCAAGGCTGCCTGAATGCCCGTCCCGCTCTCGCATCGCTCCCATGGTGCTGGCCGGCATCCTTGCACCCGGTAAGTTTGGGTAATGGGGCAATGGTTCATACATTGTCCCTGATTTTATGTCCAACATGCCCTCATTCTGGCCGCATGGCGACTTCAACTTCGCTTGGTTCGCCGAGCGAAGCCCGGCAAATTGTGTACGCCACACGTAGCGTTCGCAGCCAACTTTCAGCAGCTCGACCGAAGACGAGCAGATGGTCAGATTATCCACATACAACGCAACGAGCATCAGGCCTCTCCCATCATCGCGTACGTACAGTCTCGGGTCATTATGGCAATGCGCGAAGGAGAGGTTGGTCATGAAACCGTCCATCTCTTTGTACCACATCCTGGGGGCCTGTTTCAGCCCGTATAGCGCTTTCACCAACTTGCACACCTTGCCCTTGGGAGCTTTAACTCCTTCGGGGACCTCCATAACCACTTCCTTGTCAAGCTTCCCATAAAGGAAAGCTCTCTTGACGTCCATCTGGTGTATCTCCAAGTTCTTTAGGACTGCAATGCCAAGGAGAGAGCTGATGGAGGCAAAGGTCACGACGCGCGCGAACGTCTCATCATACTCATAATCCGGGCGTTGAGAGAACCTCTTAGCCACTACCCTTGCCTTGAACTTGTCGATGGTGCCATCCTGCTTCTTCTTCACTTGGAGGACCCACATGGATCCCACCACGTGGGCCTCGTCGGGTCTATCCACCAGCACCCATGTGCCGTTCTCGGCAATGGACGCGAACTCGCTATCCACTGCCTCCTTCCAGTTAGCCGCATCTGGGCCATTCATGGCCTCCGCCACTATGGATGGCTCTCCCTGAGCCATGCACGACCAGCTAAGGCCGGTCCAATCATCCTCATACTGCAAAGGTGCTCTCTTTTGTCGCAAACTACGCCGAGGTAGTGGTGCCGCTTCTTGCTTTGGTGCTGGTGCTTCCATAGGTAGTGGTTTGTCGTCGTCGTCGTCAGAAGAGTCGTCAGACTCCAAGTGACTTGGAAGCCTCGGACGCCTCGGTATCCGCTTTCATGTCAGATGCTGCATCATCCTCCGCAGCTTCTCTCCCATTCCCACCACCTGCTGGCAAAGCGAGCCAGTTGTCAGGTGCTTGGTCTCCAGACTCAAGCAAGGTTCGGGAGCGAGGTTCGGGTCCAGCAGCTCTCCTTTTTCAAGGGTGTGTTCATCAAACACAATGTCGCGGTTCCTAAAGAGCTTGCCTGCTGCCTGGTCTAAAAGCCGATAGGCTTTGTGTGATGTGTTGTACCCAACCATGACGCACTTCCTGGAACGTGTGTCGAGCTTGCCTCCACCTTCTCCCGACTGGATCTTCACCCATGTAGTTGACACAAACACCTTCAAATGATATGCGTTTGGTTTCCTTCCCGACCATGCTTCTTGTGGGATCTTCAGCTGCTTGTCCTGCTCCTTTCCACGCTTCCGCAAGGCGGTTGCTGGTGTGAGACTCAAGAGGTAGCAAGCTGTTGTTGCTGCTTCCGTCCAAAAGAAAGCTGGAAGCTTGGCGTGAAAGAGCATGCTTTGTACCATGCCGAGTAGGGTCTGGTTCATCCTCTCGGCAACGGCGTTGCTTTAGGGGTTGTAAGGGGTGGTTTTCTTGTGGCGGATGTCATGATGCTTGAGCCAAGGCTTGCATGCCTGGTACTCACCCCCGTTGTCCCTTCGGAGCGTCTTCACCTTCTTGGATGTTTGTCGCTCCACCATGGCGACGAATTCGAGGAGCTTCACCTTGACCTATCCCTTTGTTTTGAGGAAGTAGATCCACAACTTGCGGCTGAAGTCATCAATGAAGGTTACAAAGTACTTGCATCATCCGTTAGACGGTGTGCGGAAGGGTCCACACACGTCATTGTATATCAGTTCCAAGACGTGCTCTACTCGTTGACCTCCTCTCCCAAACGGCTTCTTCTTTGCCTTTGCTTGGAGGCATGGTTCACACGATGCACACCCGCCGCCATGCTTTCATGGTGCACCCTTCCATTTCGCGGACTACCTCTTGTTCCTGCATCTTCTGCAACGTGCTGTTGGCTACATGACCAAATCGCCAATGCCACAACTCAACGTCAGTGTCCTTGGTTGATATGACGGCCGCAGCGGTCGCCAGTGGTGCATCCTTTGGCTCCAGAGCCACTGTCTTGGTAGCACATGCAAGTCCCTCATCCGACGCCTTGGTGACTTTGGTTTGAAGCACGTACAGGCCGTCGACTCTTGGAACTTGAAGCATGAGATCGTCTTTGGTGTACAAAATCTAGATGTCCTCGTTTTTTAGGGCCTACGCTTCCTTGTTGGTGAACACCACTATCATATTGTCGGTGATTTGTGAGACGGACAGCAAGCTGACTGCGAATGTAAGGGTGCACGCCATGCCAGATTCCCGATTCTTTTGGAAGTCTTGGACTCTTGAATCGAGTCCAATACACGGATTTGGACTCTTGCATCTTTCTAAAAGATTCTCGAATCTTGGAACTGCGAATCTTTTGACCATGTATATGCATGAATCATAGTATAAGACACAACAAAAATAGAATTTCGTGATGTGGAATATGCTTGTTTATGAAAATCTGCCTATCTACATGAATATCTTCATACGTCGGGGGTTGAGATGAACACATATATGGTACTTATCTGCCTTCTTCTCCATATACAATAGGAAAGGCTAGATTCTTGAATCCGAAACAAATCTTTTCCCCGGATTTGGATTCTCGAATCTTTTGAAATACTTGCATTCTCGAATCTTTCTCTCGAATCCGGGAATTTGGTGTGCACCCTTATGTAAAGGAGGGCATGTACACCACCTTTTGAAGGTTGACTCCCTTCTCAACACCATTCACGTTGAACGTGATCACCTTGTCCCCTTCGCCCGTGGCTTGGACGATGCCGCCGATTGCACACTTGATGTGCATGACAGATTCGGCCATGGAGAAAAATCCACCCTTCTCTTTTGATGAGTGGTGGTTGGTGCCCGAGTCAAGGGCGAATGCCCCGGCCCTAAGGATCGCTGCGCCCCTCATGGGCAGCCCCCTAGCCATCATGTTGGTGAGCTCCTTCTTCTCCTTCTCACCTTTGCTCCCGCCTTCTTTCTTGGGACTATGGCAGTCCATAGCCCAGTGCCCAGCCTTGCCACAGTTGTGACAGTTGCTGGGCTTCTTGGATCTCTTCCCACCACCATTGCCTTTCCCTCCACCGCCATTGCTTCCACTGTTGCGTTGACTGGAGCGAGAGCATGCACCTTGTCCACCGAAGCGAGAGGCATAGGCAGAAATGTTTGCCTCACTGCCACTGCGTCGCATGGACTCGTTGCGGACGTGTTCGGCGACAGCCTCATACGTCAGATTTGCCTCCTTCCAACCGCCAAATACGGTGATCAAGGACCCCCAGCTTTCCGGCAGCGCAACTAGAAGGATCATGGCACGCATGTTGCAGTCGAGATTCCATTCCATTTGCTGGACCTCTTGTAGCATGTTGTCGAACGACTGTGAGAATGCCGGTATCAATTCTCCTTCGCTCACCCGCATCGACATCAACCTTTCGAAGATGAAGAATTGGTTTGCTAGGGCATTTGATTGATGCACGCGTGCGCGTTTTGTGTAGGCCTTGGCAGCCAACATGCATCCTGTGATGTGGGAGTGTTGAGTCTCGTTGATGGAAGTCACAAGAATGGCGAGAGCCATGTTGTTCTTCATCGTCCATGCTGCAAGGTCAGCCGCATGCGTCGTCACGGTCGCATCGGCGGGTGCTGTCTCGGTCCCTTTTAGGATGTCGAGGTAGCCACATACGTTCATGACAATCTCAAACTGCCATTTCCACAAGGGAAACCCTGTCCCCGTGAATTTGGACATACCTGCCTCAAGGCTGGCTTAACTCGGATCTGCCATTTCCTGCGGTTGCTCGTCTTCTCTGCTTCACTGCTACTCTGCTTCGTTCAGGCCGATGAGGTTGATGAGCCTGCTGACTGTGCTCGTTGTCAAAGGTGCAGTTGGTTCCGTTGCATACCCCTCCCGCCGATGATAGTCTAAGGCGATGGTGTTGTTGTGAGAGAACGAACTTGGGGTCGTACGACATTCTGAATAGGGGTAGAGCTTAATCCCGTTGGGGCTCGAGGGTCATGTCCAACATGGACAGAGCTGTTCCTTGTCCCCTAGTGTGCCACGTGCGCGCACCCTACCTAAGAAAGCCAATGGAGCCGATGGAGCAGATGGAGCCGTCCGATGGTCGTGTCCCCATTGTACCTGTGCGCCCTGCAAGACCACGCGCTAGTCGGTCTTGGAAGCATGCCTTAGAACCAGAAGTGTGGGCCCATAATCCTTTGTCAATGCGCCGGATAGCAACGGTCTAGAAAACGGGTCCAGACATGGGAGGCCGCCAACCGCTCTTGGTATTGCAACCAAGATAACATATGACCCTCGAACAAGGGATCCACACTTTAGGTTTGTTTGGTTTGAAACCTCACAAAGTCCGCATGTTGGTCTTTAGTGTCTACCTTTGGTTGGACACTCTCTGAGGAGTCTCAAAAGCAAGAACTGTAAATGGATGCATGCAAGGTACAGGCATTTATACTTGTAGAGCTTTGCTAAAGCTCTTGCTTCTAGTGGCTCCACTGGAGCCAATTTCAACCTGCAGTCCTACTTGGTGCGTCCTTAGACCGCCAAGTGTCATCCTCAGGGCACGCTCTAATAAGCTTCCTAGAATCTTCCTGTCCCATTTTTGGCCACAAAGAAAATTGCGGCCGTCGCGGGGTTTGAACCCGCGACCTCTCGTTTGAGACTCCGGTGCCTATTCAACCAAGCCAAAAAGGTATGGTTCCTATGATGAGCCAAAGGGGACACCCATTATGGGCAGTGCATTCCTGGCCCATCTCATAACAGACCAAGGGGACATACTCCGTAGAGTAGTGCATGCCTTGTTTGTATATGTAGCTAGCCAGCTAGGCAGTGGACAAGGTGCATACTATTTCAACAAAGGGTAGTGTGAGCATAACCAAAGCTCAAAATAACGGTACTAGGCGTAGAGACAACAACCTGGTCCTTTGAGTGGCTTTAGGTATACGTCAACTTCATATTTTGAAGGATCCATACCCGCCTCCTTTTGAAGGAGAGTGGCTTTTGAGAGGTGGTGAGTAGTGACAAGCCTGCTCCAAATGCACGGTCAAAAGGCATCGTAGGTGGTGGCGGGAAAGATGCCACAAAACAGTGCAACAGATGGAAGTTCATCTATGACTACAACTGTGGCATATGAGGAGTGGAAAAAGAAGGAGAGGCATGCGTATATGTTGCTTGTCAACACCATCTCCAACATGCATCTTCAATACAAGAGTGATAATGCTATTGTAAAGTAGGGATGGGATGCATTGTAAAGGACGTATGAGAGCAAGGATCCTGCATTCCTCATGCTTTTAAAAGAGAAGATGACTTAAAAAAAGGAGGGTGGTGAAGGGATGGATGTGTACCTAGACATGACATAGGATCTAGCAAAGCAGTTGAAAGTGGTCAGGAATCCTTAAGAAGAGACGTTCTTCATCATCCTTTTGCTGAATGGAAACCCAATGAGCTACCTGTGCGACAGACAGTAGAGTGCGATCTAACTCTGGCTCTTGACTTCGTTTGCACATACCTGATGCAAATAGAACTGTACCGCAATGTAGGAAAGCACAATAGTGACAATACTAGTGAAGCATCTCTTNTAACGGTACTAGGCGTAGAGACAACAACCTGGTCCTTTGAGTGGCTTTAGGTATACGTCAACTTCATATTTTGAAGGATCCATACCCGCCTCCTTTTGAAGGAGAGTGGCTTTTGAGAGGTGGTGAGTAGTGACAAGCCTGCTCCAAATGCACGGTCAAAAGGCATCGTAGGTGGTG
The DNA here is from genome assembly GCA_023375785.1 of Penium margaritaceum. Taxonomy (NCBI): domain Eukaryota; kingdom Viridiplantae; phylum Streptophyta; class Zygnematophyceae; order Desmidiales; family Peniaceae; genus Penium; species Penium margaritaceum. The sequence goes on from SZWC01005245.1 coordinate 54,364, forward strand.
GCGGGAAAGATGCCACAAAACAGTGCAACAGATGGAAGTTCATCTATGACTACAACTGTGGCATATGAGGAGTGGAAAAAGAAGGAGAGGCATGCGTATATGTTGCTTGTCAACACCATCTCCAACATGCATCTTCAATACAAGAGTGATAATGCTATTGTAAAGTAGGGATGGGATGCATTGTAAAGGACGTATGAGAGCAAGGATCCTGCATTCCTCATGCTTTTAAAAGAGAAGATGACTTAAAAAAAGGAGGGTGGTGAAGGGATGGATGTGTACCTAGACATGACATAGGATCTAGCAAAGCAGTTGAAAGTGGTCAGGAATCCTTAGGAAGAGACGTTCTTCATCATCCTTTTGCTGAATGGAAACCCAATGAGCTACCTGTGCGACAGACAGTAGAGTGCGATCTAACTCTGGCTCTTGACTTCGTTTGCACATACCTGATGCAAATAGAACTGTACCGCAATGTAGGAAAGCACAATAGTGACAATACTAGTGAAGCATCTCTTACGACAGTGGACTTGCGCAACCAGCAATAGTAGCAGTTTGGATAGCACAGAGGCAAGAAGTAAGGCAAGTACTATAACTACTAGGAAGAGAGATATTAGAAAAGAGAGGTTCAAGTTCATGAGGGACCAGAAGGAGTAACAGCAATAGTAGTCATTATAGTAGCAGTACTCATTAAAATAATAAAAGAAGTATCAGTCTCTAAAAAATTAATCATAATAGTGTTAGTAGTAGAAGTAGCAAAACTAGGCAAGAGTACGCCACTTCGGCAACATGAACGTGGCCAATGAAGTATGTGACCGCCTCTTCATGGAAAATCATGAAATCGTATAGGTAGAGAAGGTACATCTGGAGGCGTACAAGGACTCATGGTCCACTTAGAGTCTGATTCACCATAAAGAGTGGTTCTCTAACGTGTTGTCAATCCTCCCTTGACCTGTTGCTTTAGGTGATGATCGGGTCGTATATGCTGAGAGGATTAGGATAGTAGAGATGTTGGAGATCCCACAAGGCATTGAAGTAGGAGTGTTCCATGGTGTGCATGACCTGTCCACTACCTCGGACAGCTCCTTGTGGCTTAGACGTTCCAGAGTTAGTCTCTGGAGCGAGAGAAAATTAGGTCAAGTACTGACCCAATGACGTGCTTTCTTTGCGACCAAAGCGGGAGAAAACGATTTTCAGAGACATATGAGAATATCCCACGGTGCTTCCTTGTGGCACGCAGGGCCTGGCGGTCACAATAAACGCCATGTAGGCAAGGAAAATACAATGGAGATTGCCTCCAATGTGGCTCATCCAAGGAGCTGCTCTAGCCTAGGCTATAGTATAAGTATCTGTCGGTTGACTATGATTCATTACAGTTCTTACCTCTGAGACTCCTCCCAGAGGTTTCCAGCAAAGGCATACACTATAGAAGAATTGGTTGGTCTAGGAGGGAGGAGTTAGTTAGTCATGTAAAAGTGACTAGGTACTAAGGACATAGTGTAAGGAAATGATTTCTATGAACTGCTCAGTGTGGACTTATGTTTAAAAGAGTGATATATCCTTGTAGTTGAAATACTAGGAGTAAACCGCAAGTATCATTGTTTTGGGTTTGTTTTCTAGTCCATTACCAGTTGACAAAGGGGTATTGTCGTAGACTTACTCATTGTAAGGCATGCTTCTATAAGGTCTGTTGCCCTATTTGTTTTGCAGTTTACATTAGTTCCATCAGGTCCATCTACTGTATCTGCTCCCTCACCTTCAATGGCAGGTACTCGCACTTAGCAAATAAGGGCCAAGGACAATCTCTGCTCTCGGACAAACGACCCTTGCACCATAACCACGACAAGCTCTACCCGTAGAGGCAGGACCCTGGATTTCCTAGAGTTCATTTTCTTCTGTTTGCCGGGGATACACTACTAAGGGAAAGTAACGGATCTGCACCTTCTAAACTGGTAGCAGAAAACAGCCTGCATTACCCTACATCGTCCTCAATAAAGCAGAGAAGCAGCGAAACAAATAAGCAATATGGTCATGTCCACGATTCTCATGTCAACCAGTCTGAAAGAATGGATTAGGAACCAAGGCTGATACAATAGCACTTGCCATCCACTCGTAGTATTTCAAATAGGAGGATATATCACCCTTAGAATGACTGTTTGACACTAAGAAGTTCATAAAAATCACTCGCTTGCATAGTGTCCTGAGCACCTGGTCACTTTTATGCAAGGAGCTGACTCACGGGGCTTAAACCAACCAATGCTTCTCTACAAGGTGGAGGACTGTGTAAGGAGTCTCCAAGGTACTAATTGTAATGAATTACAGGCAACTAAATAGTACCTTTTATCAGAAGATTGCGGTAGAAGACAATGGCACGGGCAGTTTCAGGTAGAAGCAAGATGACATGCAGGAGGACATTAGACAAATGATGGAAGCAGAAGGATATCAGATGTTGCGAGGACTTAGCCGCAGGAGAGTTGAGGAGAGGTAATGTCCAGAGCAGAGGTATGGGGTAGACAGCTCAGCTGTGAGAGAAAACTGAGGTGGAGCGTGAGCAATGAGTTGATGAGAGTTTGAATGAAGAGTTGCAAATGACTGAGTGAGAAATGGGGAACTGAGAATGGATGGGAAGAGAGGAGTGAGTGCAGAGCAAGCAGAGCGAAGACACAACGGCAAAGCCATGGAACCAAAGGCAAATAGGATGAGCAGGTTTATTTTAGATTAAACTAGGGGGAATGAACATCCTTCGTATATATAAACAAATAACAACTAACGGCTTCTTGTGCACTAGCCAAATGCGCTTGTCATATGACTAGTTATTAGGGGATAACTCGGTAGGGTATTCGTTAGTCGGCTCTATCCGCCAATGGCTAGTGGTCGTGATGGCCAAGGTGGTTGTGCCAGGAGTTGAACCATTAATAGGAGAACTCGGAATATCCGAGGGGTGTTGGAGAGCACCTTGTCAGAGTGTTTTCTTTTCCTCACAGTCCCCTTGAGTCTGACAAGGTGCAAGGACCTGAATGCCTTATAGCACAACACTATCCACGTGGCGTTGTCAAGTAGAGGAGTCACCATTCAATGGAGGAATGTGATGATCTCGTCGCAGATATTTGGATTCCATGCGGCTCCCACTAAAGTGTGCCACATGGCTGCAACCGGTAACACTTCTTTGATAATTCTGTGGTAGGCAAGATGGGTGATGCGGTAAAGGTATCTCTTCATGTCTCGAATGATTGTTGTGTATGACCTTGGAGGACACCCGGGATTGTCATAAACTCCTAGAAAGAGGGACAGTTGATGCCCGTGAAAAAATGACTGGTTTATCCTGACTTGTATGCCACCATACCAGTCGTGAATGTTTTCACCGAACTGATGGAGTTCTGGAATGTGCTTCCAATTGAGGGCGTATGCTGCCATCATGATAATCTCAAGAGTGTGTAGCAACTTGTGGATGATTCTGTCAATTTCACCACAACAGATCTTGGCCTGTTGGTGGCAGCAGAAGACAGTAGTAGTAGGGAATGGAGTTGCATGGTGTGGAGAGACGAAATAACCAGATATCTAGGACCAGATGTCTAGGAGGAGGGAGCACCTGAGTGGAAAGATGAGGATAGACAGGAGGACTGGTGTGTTTGTGATGTCAGAGGATTGGCATGTCGGCTAGAGCCGAAGCGCCATGAGAAATCAGTTGCTGCTATGGGTATGAACCATTATGAAGGGTGTTGTTGGTCATTGTATTGATGCGAGACTGGAGATGAATTGCTGATGAGGATGAAGTAGGCGATAGGACGAACTACATAAGTTACATACATCTTTCATGGGGGAAGAGGTCATCGTACAATTGGCGATCAAGCCGATAGGACCCATTTGTTGATTGGGAATTATGAGGGACAACGGAAGATAGGATGGGCGCAAGATTATAACCTCGTACGCTCCTGACATTTTTGGCATGGACGTAGGTCATGGCAAGAATGGCAATGGAACCGTATGGATCTTTGTGCCGAGCGGAGGATAAAGCTACTGATGGGGGGCAATTGAGTGGGTGTAGGGACAAAACTACATGTACTTTGAAATAGGAAAGAAAGATGCGGACAATAGACAGAACGCTAACACGCCACAAGAAAACTATTGCCGGTATGGGTGTAGGCAATTGCAAAGTGGGCAGCCAGCTCGTGCAAATCCATGTACTGGCGACGGATGTAGGAGCTTACGGATGACAAAGAGGTGAAAGATGATGACAAAATATGAGCGTATGGGTGAATTGCGTATGTTGCTGAAGTTCTGGCATGGGCGTAGGTCGTCGCACAGCGAACAATGCGATCGGGTGAATCCTTATACCGAGTGAAGACTGACGCTAGAGACGAATGACAAAGTGGACGGAGGGGCCGAACCACATGCACTGCGGAAGTTTCAGCATGGGCGCAGCCCGTTACAAAGCAGATGATGTGACCGAGTGGATCCTTGTATCGAGCGGAGAATGATGCTGGAGGCGGAGGACCAATTCAAGACGGAGTGGATACAGGGATGAAACCACGTGCATTGCGGAACAATTACTTGAATGACGGCCATAAGGAAGCTGAGACAAAGGTGAATCGGAGAATGTAGAGGATGCAAGAAGAGTTGAGAATAGTGCTTTGAGTTGAGGAGGAGGCTCATAAAGGTTGATAGTGGCAATAGTAGGCAAGACGATGAGGCTGTAGGTGATGACGGTAGGAGGATAGTGGAGATTTGTAGTGAGCAGCGACTGATGTTTTTTGGTTTTTACAGATGATCCGGGCTGAGAATACCTCCCAAGGGGTCCCCTTCCGGGAACTGCTACAATGGCAGTAAAAGACGCAGGCGATACAACCAACTATAGTGTTCTCAGGAGAGTGACGGCTTTGTCTCCAGTTAGCTTGGCGCATGAATAGGAAGACTAGTGGAATGCGATTTCCTTAAGGTGAGAGAAAGTTGGTTACGGTGGGTGAGCAAAGGTGTTCATCTGCGATTGTCAAAAGAGTGACAGCTTGTTTCCCAGTTGGCTCCCAACAGGAGCATGAAGAATGGTGGTGTATGATGTCCTGATGGTGGACGACACGCTACTATCGCTCATGATGCGAGAAAGTGGTGTGGAAGCGCGGCGTGGGAGGTTGATGGTAATGACGATGAGGTTGATGTAGTTGGAGTAGATAATATAGACATTGGAGGTGGGAATGCTCGTAGCGGTTGGTAGAAGATAAGATTATTTGTAGGAGGACGAGTAGTGAGCGGCAGGAAACTTCAAAAAAGTCGGTAATAGGCGGCGATTCGAGTGCTGACTATGGCTTTTGGCAACAACGGATCACATATCATTGGCCACGGGCACATAGTGGTTGCATGACTTGATCAAGAGGACGAAGAGTCTCTTCAGCTTGAGGAGCGATTAGGGCGGTGCTGTTGACGTTACACTGGCCGGAGTTGGCACTAATGGTGGTAGATGAGTGCTAGAGAGAGGAGCAAAGAAGTTGTGGCAGTGTGGATATTATAGAGTAACTAGGCACCAGGTGATGTTGCTTGAGGCTCTACCACCATATCAGAAGTTTATAGCATAAGACAATAGCATCGACAGAAGCAGATTGAAGCAAGACGACATGAAAGAGGACATTAGACAAATGATGGAAGCAGAAGGATGTGAGACGTTGTGAGGAGTTAGCTGTAGGAGAGCTGAGGAGAGGTGACGTCTGGAGCAGAGGTACGGGGTAAACAGTTGAGCTTTGAGAGAAAATTGAGGTCGAGCGTGAGCGATGGGTTGATGGGTGTTTGAGTGAAGATTTACAAATGATTGTGTGAGAAGAGGTAAACTTAGAGTGGATGGCAAGAGCGAAGTGAGTAGATAGCGAGCAGAGCAAAAACACGGCGGAGGCGATTCCGCGGCGGAGGCGATTCCGCGGCAAAGCCGTGGAACCAAAGGCACACAGGATGAGCAGATTTATTCTAGGTTAAAGTAAGAAGGAATGAACATCCTCCATACATGCAAATGAATAACAGCTAACAACTTCTTGTGTCTAGCCAAATGCGCTTGTGATATGACCACTTACTAGGGGATAACTCGAAAGCGCATTCGTTGGTCAGTTCTATCCGCCAACAGCTAGTGGTTGTGATGGCCAAGGTGGTTCCGCCAGGAGTTGAACCTTTATTAAGATAACTCAGAATATCCAAGGGATGTTGGAGAGTACCTTGTCAGAGTCATTTCTTTCTTGATACTGTTAGTCCCATAATTAGGTTATACTCCTGGCACACAAGTACTCCTTAGATGAGCCACTTTGGGAGTAATATGATGGCATCATCCTCCTTGCGTAGATAGCGCTCTCTATGTTATCTCTCACAACCTTCTTGTCCTCCTTTTGGTGACAAAGAGAATTAGTCACTATGCTGGGATTTGACCCAGTGACCTCTGACTCCAAGGACCAACTTTGGAATGTCCAAGTCATAAAGAGATGTCCTTGTAGTGTTTGCTAACTACAACATCCAGTTGAGACTAAGAGGACTTGCTCTTGAGGAGCTCTCCATGCCTTGCCTATCGGGAGCAAACTTAGGGGACTTACTTGAAGGAAGGAAAACATACCTAGTCTATCTTGTGCTTGTCCAATTGTCAGCTATGGACAAGGGGCACATCAGATCAACAAAACCCTCCCTTGTAACTCTCTCCATTTACTATGAGATATCTTCTCTATATACCTTTCTTTGCCTTAGTCTTCGTCAGCTACATTTACCATACTAGTCCCTTGGATACGCGTAGAATGCAATTCGGTTTTAAGCACCTTGGCCATGCAATCTGCAAGTATCTTCTTAGTCTCTACATATTCCAGGTTCATAATCTCCTTTCCAACAATGTTACGTGAGTAGTCGTACCTAATGTCGATGTGCTTGGTCCATCAAGAGATGAAGTCATCGTGTGTCATTTTCATAGCATTCTTATTGTCGATCCAGATCACCATTGCTTCCATCTCTGGCGCTTTCATCTTAGTAAGCAAGCTTCGTAGCCACTGTGTCTCCTTCCATGCTTCTAAAATATCAAAGTGATCTGCCTCAACCGTAGAAAGGGAGACAAAGTCCTGCTTTCTGCTTGTCCAAGAGAGTGCACCACCATTGAACAGGTACACGAGGTACTATGAGATATCTTCTCCCTACCCTGAGAGCGTTAGCATAGCATACAAGGCGTAGTAGGTCAAATCCTTATTGGCCTCTAATTTGGAGTCCCACGTGTCATTTCATGCCCTTCATCTTCAACCTTCTGCTGTAATTTCAACTTGTTTAACAGCTTGATTGACGACAAGCAGATAATCAGGTCATCCACACACAGGGCAACCAGCATCGAACCTTGCTCATTCTATGGCCTGATTACGACCATCAAGTACATCAGACTTCCGATGGAGCTCTAGCATTTCTACCAATTAGCTATGTTTGCTTTGCCACTAAAACGCACGAGATACTGGCCCATCTCAAACGTTATGCCGATGGGTTTTGCTTTTTCCATTTCCAATTGCTCTAGTACGTCCTTGATATAGTGTGATTTATGGTGATGCATGATTTGGATGCCAAGGAAGTATGATGCCTCCCAAGATCAAACATGTGCAAGCACTCATATATCGCCTCCTTGCACTCATGTGGTACAAGGCTCTAGTCTATGAGCCTTAGCCTCCATCGCTATGTGGTGTAGGTTGTGAGAGGGCTCACTTGTTCAAGCTCTTACTTTATATCTACTCCATGATTTGAGTGATTCAATAACCATTCTTGAGCACAACGGATATCCTTTCAGTCCCACATGCTTGTTGCTTCCAGGTGACCTCTCTCCTATAGTTCCAAAACTTGGTATGAGGGCCAGATTATATGAGATTTAGCCTTTGCAGGCCGTCACTTTGAGAGTGAGAGGTTAGGGTTACACGTTGACCAGATTTGATAATCCACCATTGGATCATAAATTTTACAAGACAAGCTTTTCAAAAAGCCCAAGATCGTGAAGATGAAACAGTCGTATGCAAAGTTATGCTCGAAGCAAGATCAAACTAGGATACTCTCTTCTCTCTTAGTAAGAAAGTCGTCTTGTAATAACCAGAACTGTTTTGTTTCTTGCTTGAATGTAAAAAATAACACATGCAAATCAAAGTAGTTTTCCTAGGTTTTCATTGACACAAAGATCTCTGCATTCCATTGGTATGTTTGGGAGAAACGCTTGTTACAAAAAGGTTGGTTTGAGCTAGAATAAGAACAACATATCTTTTTTTGAAAAGGGCATATCTTTCAAAATGCCCAAATGAAGTGCCTCTTTTATGGATCCATCTCAAACGTTTTGAGCTGGTTTTTTCCTGGTTGACTACATTCTTCCAAATTCCTTTTTTGCTAGCCTCTACACTCGATTTTATGTCAGACAAATTCATGGCAGAAGCAAAAGCAGGAGGGTTGTCGCGACCACTCAATGGCAGCGCTGTGCATCACCAGGGCTAAAAATGACAGCAACAAGCGTAGTGAAAGCAACCCAGTCATTGGAGAGGTTGGAAGGATGCACCAACTTCATGTTTTGAAAGAACCATACCCGACTCCCCTTATAAGAGAGGGACTTGTGGGAGGTGGTAAGCGGCGACGAGCCAGCTCGAAATCCGCAAGCAACGGGCATCACTGCAGCATAGGTATCGACGAGAAAGACGTTGCAGAAAGGTACAAAAGATGCAAGCTCATCTACACCTGCAACAGTAGCATACGAGGAGTGGAAAAGGGACAGGTACGCCTACACGTTCCTTGTCTATACCATCTCTAATCCGCATCTTCACTATGTGAGTGACAAAGCTACTACAAAGGAGGGATGGGATGGGTTGTGTAAGAAGCAAAGGAGTATATATCGTGCATTCCTCATACCTTTAGAGGAGAAGATAATGGCGTTGAAAATACAGGATGGTGAAGGGATGGAGGCGTACCTGGACAGGGTAAAGGTGTCAACCTGCCTGAGGCGACGTTCTATAAAATAGGTTCCGACACAATGGTTCCCGTCGATCGCTCTTTCATATTGCAATTAAGAGGTGATATCACCCTCAGAGCCAATGTTTCACACTGAGCAATTCATAGGAATCACTTTTGCACTGTATCCGTAGCACTTGGTCACTTTCACGCGAGGAGCTAACTCCTGGGACTTAAACCAACCAATGCTTCTTTAGTGTCTGCCTCAGGTGGACAACTCTGTGAGGAGTCTCAAAGGTAAGAACTGTACTCAATGGAAGGCAACTGACAGGTTCTTATAGTTCTACAGCCTGCTCTTAGCCTAGGCGGGCAGTGGCTCCTTTAGAAGAGCTTAGATGAGCGTCAACTCCTACCCCTGCCCACATGGCGCTCCTTGTGACCACCAAGTGGTTCCAGCTACAAGGAAGGACCTTGGAATGTTCTAAGATGTCTCTTAGAACCTTCCTATCCCCGTTTTGGTCACAAAGAAAATCAGTCGCTAGGCTGGGATTTGACCCAGTGACCTCCCGCTTGAGAGACTAACTGTGGAAGATCTAAGCCACAAGGTGTTGACCTGATATGCTCCTTGTCCATGGCTGATAATAGGATAGGCACAGGACGGACTAGGCATGCACTGCTCCCTTGGAGTAAGTCCCCTAAGTCTGGTCTGGATAGACACGGCATGCACTGCTCCGTTGGAGCAAGTCCACTTGGTCTAATCTGGATAGTGTAGCTAACAAACACTACCTAGGACAACTCCTTGTGGCTAAGACGTTCCAGAGTTAGTCTCCACAGCGAGAGCTCACTAGGTCAAATACCAGCCCGGTGACTACTTTTCTTTGTGACCAAAAGGGGGCAAGGAAGGTTCTAAGACACGTCTTAGAACATTCCAAGGTCCTTCTTGGGGACTGGCGCCACTTGGCGGTCACAGGGAGCGCCATGTACGCAATGGGGATGACGCAATCCAGATTTCCCCCAAAGTGGCTCATCCAAGGAGCCACTACGCGCCTAGGCTACAGGCTGGCTCTACGACTATAAGAATCTATCACTTGCCTGTCATTGAGTATAGTTCTTACCTTTGAGACTGCTAACAGAGTTGTCCACCAGAGGCAGACACTAAAGAAGCATTAGTTGGTCTGAGCCCCAGGAGTTCGCTCCTCGCGCGAAAGTGACTAGGTGCTAAGGACACACTGCAAGGAAGTGATTCCTATGAATTGCTCTGTGTGGAACCTTGGCTCTAAGGGTGATATCGTCCCTTGGTTGCAGTACCAAGAGCGGTCGGCGGGAACCATTGTGTTGGAACCCGTTCTGTAGACCTTCGCCTCAGGCAGGTTCACAAAGGATTATGGGCCCACACTGACTAGCTATAAGGAACGCTTCTGCGTTCTCTCTCACCCTCTCTTCTTGCAGCACGCATCAGCTCCATCAGCTCCATCTCCTCCATCTGCTCCATGTGCTCCATCAGCTCCAATGGCAGGTGCTGGAACTTAGCAAACAAGGGCCAAGGATAAGCTCTCCCCTTGGAGGTACGACCCTTGGGCCCTAACCAGGATAAGCTCTGCCCTTGGAGGAACGACACAGGGCTCGCTTGTGTGCGTTCTTCTCTGTTTGCAGGTCATCAACGGCTAAGGGGTAAGCTACGGATCTACACCTTCTAAACCGGTAGCAGACAATAGCCTACATCAGCCTACATTGGCCTTAGCGAAGTAGAGAAGTAGAGAAACAAAGGATCAGCATGAAGACACCAGCGATGCTCACTATCGAGCAGGTCAATGGTGGGATGTCAAAGTTCACAGGGTTTGGGTTTCCCTTGTGGAGATGGCAATTTCAGATTCTCATGAGGGTACATGGCTACTTGAAGATGTTCCTTGGAGAAGAGGTTTAACCTCCAAAAACAGATCGTGTATATGAAGCGTGGACTGTCAAAAAAGACATGGCGCTCGCGATTCTTGTGACATCAGTGCATGAGTCAAAACATGTCCAAGTCCAAGGTATCACACATGCATCAAACGCTTATGAGAAGCTTGCACGTGTACACCAATCAACGGATCTCGCAAATTGCCTCTGCATCCTACAAAAGCTTATTTCGATGAGGGTGAGCGAGGAAGAGTCCATTCTAGACATCCTGTTGCAGTTTGAAGGAGTGCTGCAGCAAGTGACCCAAATGAACTGGGAAATCGACACCAACATGCAGGCCATGATCCTCCTCATGGCGCTACCTGAAAGCTGAGGTCCTCTGATCACCGTCTTTGGCGATTGGAAGGAGGAAGATCTGACGTACGAGGCAGTTTCTGATTACGTGCGCAACGTGGCCATGCGTTGCAGCGGTAGTGAGGCTAACATTTCAGCCTATGCTGCACAGTACGGTGGTTGCGGCAATAATTCCTCTTCTGGTCAAAGTAGCAGTGGAAGGGATGGCGGTGGAGGAAATGGCAGTGGTGGCGGTGGAAAGAGTTCAAAGCGTCGTGGGAAGTGCCATAACTGTGGCAAGCCTGGGTATTGGGCACGGGAGTGCAGTGCTCCCAAGAAGGAAGACGGAGATCATGGNGGTAGTGAGGCTAACATTTCAGCCTATGCTGCACAGTACGGTGGTTGCGGCAATAATTCCTCTTCTGGTCAAAGTAGCAGTGGAAGGGATGGCGGTGGAGGAAATGGCAGTGGTGGCGGTGGAAAGAGTTCAAAGCGTCGTGGGAAGTGCCATAACTGTGGCAAGCCTGGGTATTGGGCACGGGAGTGCAGTGCTCCCAAGAAGGAAGACGGAGATCATGGTGGTATATATGAGGAGAAAGGCAAAGGGTAAGAAGGAGTTGACGAATATGATGGCTAAGAGCGTGTCGGCAACCAAGGGAGCAGCATTGCTTAAGCGTGGAGCCTATAGGCTCGACTATGGCACAAAACAAAACTCTTCAAGGGAGAAGGATGGGGCCATGTCCATTGGGGACACTGAACATCACTTGAGGTGTGCCAACGGCAGCCTTGTCCATTCGTAAGGCGAGGGGGATAAGTTTATCAGTATCAACGTTAACTTAGGGTGCACGCCATGCCAGATTCCCGATTATTTTGGGAGTCTTGGACTCTCGAATCGAGTCTAATACTCGGATTTGGACTCTCAAATCTTTCTGAAAGATTCTCGAATCTTGGAATTGCGAATCTTTTTACCATGTATTTGCATGAATCCTAGTATAAGACACCACAAAAATAGAATTCTGTGATGTGGAATATGCTTGTTTATGATAATCTGCCTGTCTACATGAATATCTTCATACGTTGAGGGTTGAGATGAACTTATATATGGTACTTATCTGCCTTTTTCTCCATATACAACAGGAAAAGCCAGATTCTCGAATCCGAGACAAATCTTTTCCCTAGATTTGGATTCTCAAATCTTTTGAAATGCTTGGATTCTCGAATCGTTCTCTCAAATCCGGGAATTTGGTGTGCACCCTTAACGTTAACGGTATTGAAAAAAGACTTGAAGTTGGAGAACGTTGTCTATATGCCGTCTTTTGCGGCAAACCTCTTGTCAGTGTCCAAAATCACGGACCATGACATTACGGTCGTCTTCACGAAGGAGGAGGCCGTGATTGTCAATAACAAGGACATCAAGATCTCCTATCTCAAGGAGACTCTTGTCGTACAGGTCCCAATAGTTGATGTGCTCCACGTGCTGCAAACCAAACCCCTTGAGAGTACAAATAAGGGATTTGCGGCGGTTGAAGAGCCCAAGTCTTCAAAGCCTGATGTTGTACGACAAGTCGTCACGGAGATGGCCAACTCCACCGAAATAGATGGTGAGCTGTGGTACATGCGGGTTGGCCATGTGGCCGACAGCACACTGCAAGCTATGCAGCAGTACGAAGTGGTTCAGGGGATGGAGGGATGCAAGGCCGAGAACGAGGGAAAGTGCAAAACGCTGTGTGAGCCATTCCTCTTAGGCAAGGCAAAAAGAAA
>SZWC01005245.1:67480-81151 GCA_023375785.1 Penium margaritaceum
AAGGGATTTGCGGCGGTTGAAGAGCCCAAGTCTTCAAAGCCTGATGTTGTACGACAAGTCGTCACGGAGATGGCCAACTCCACCGAAATAGATGGTGAGCTGTGGTACATGCGGGTTGGCCATGTGGCCGACAGCACACTGCAAGCTATGCAGCAGTACGAAGTGGTTCAGGGGATGGAGGGATGCAAGGCCGAGAACGAGGGAAAGTGCAAAACGCTGTGTGAGCCATTCCTCTTAGGCAAGGCAAAAAGAAAGCCCTTTGAAAGTAATGGGCAACGTGTGTCAGCAATCTTGGACCTGATTCACTCTGATGTGTGCGGACCACTCCGCACCCCTTCAAACGGCAGCAGCAGGAATTTCTTAACCTTCATCAATGACCACAGTCGCAATATGTGGACCTACTTCCTTAAGAAAAAGGGAAACGCAAAGGAGAAACTGCAAGAGTTTGTCGCGATGGTAGAGCAGCAAACAAGTAAGAAGCTCAAGGCACTATGCACAGACAACAGTGGTGAGTATGAGGCATGCAAAGGCTGGTTGAGCCAACACAGCATCAACCACCAGACCACGACGCTTTACACGCCCCAAAATAATGGTGTTGCCAAGCGGATGAACGAGACTATCCTCGGCATGACGCAAAGCATGTTCTTTGACGCCAAACTCCCACCTCGCTTCTGGGCTGAAGCTGCAAGAACTACTTGCTACCTTGTGAATCTCACTCCGGCGGCTGCGCTTGAAACGCGTGGTAAGAAACAACAAGAGAAGCAGCTCCGGACGTCACAGGAGGCTTGGTCAGGGAAGAAGCAAGATCCCTCACACTTGAGGGTCATTGGTTGTACTGCCTGGGCAAAGGTTCAAATAGGCGAAGGAAGCGGCAAGCTGGATGCACGCGCTCGTAAGTGTGTAATGGTCGGATACGACACTGCACACAAGGCGTACAGGTTGTGGGACCAAGCGTCTAGAAAGCTCATCAGGAGTCGAGATGTCGAGTTTGATGAAAGGACGCTTGGCAAGGGAGAGTCGCTGGACCTTTACCATGCTCCAAAATCAGGAGAGTGGGTTGTGTTACTTGAGTCACGTGATCAAGAACCAAAAAACTCGCAGATGGTGCCAGTGAAGGATGGTGATGCAGGGAAAGTGGCTGTGTAGGCTGACACAGCGACGGACTCTGACATTGAGTCTGAGTCGTCTGAGGCTTCCGAGTCAAACTCTGAAGCCGGTGGCTCTCCCTCAAACAGCAGATCACTAGCAGTGTAGGAGCAATAGAAGCAACTAAGCCTTGAAGCATCACCACTAATACTCCGGCATAGTATGCGCTAGAACAAACATCTTCCCAAGTACAATGCTGAAAGTGCCGAATGGATCGGACTCAGATGGTCATGCTTGGCTCAGGGTGAGCGTGTGACCGTAACGGAGGCTATGAACATGCCAGATGTGGCCAAGTGGAAGGTTTCAGTGGATAGCAAACTCGCATTTATTAGAGAGAACAGAACATGGGTTCTGGTCGACAGGCCTCCAAACGCGCATGTGGTGGGGTCAAAGTGGGTACTTCGGAAAACATTCAAATAGGATGGTACTATCAACAAGAATAAGGCAAGAGTGGTGGCGAAGGGGTTTTCCTTGAGTGCAGGCTGAGAGTACGAGGAGACCTTCGCGCCTATCGTCACCTTTCTCTCCATGAGATCCATATTGGGCATTGTTGCTGCAAACGATCTGGAGGTCCACCTGATGGATGTCAAGACCAATTTCCTCTACATGAAATTAGACAAAGAAGTGTTGATGGAAGTGCCCGAGGGAGTGAAGGCTCCGGAGGGCAAGGTTTGCAAACTGGTCAAAGCACTCGACGGGCTGAAACAGGCCCCAAGGATGTGGTACAAGGAGATGGACAGCTTCATGGCCGGGCTCACCTTCACACACTACCAGGATGACCTTAGTGTCTATGTGCGGGAGGATGGGCAAGGCTTGATGCTGGTTGCACTGTACGTGGATAACCTGATCATCTGCTCGTCATCGGTCGAGCTGCTGAACAAGCTGAAGACAGATCTCAACAACAGGTTCAAGATGAAGGACATGGGTCCGCTCGAGTTCTTCCTCAAGATAGACGTCCACCACAATCGAGCTAAACCAGACCAAGTACATCATGGAGGTCCTCAAGCGCTACAACATGGAGGACTGCAAGGCCATCAGCACACCCATAACAACAGACATCAAGCGCTCCTCTTCCATGAGCCCTAGTACGGAAGCAGAATGACGTGAGATGGAGAAGATTACCTACCACTATGCCGTTAGCAGCCTCATGTATGCCATGGTAGGAACACGCCCTGACATTTGCTATGCTCTGGGACAAGTGAGCAGGTTTGTGGCCAAACTAGGGCCACAGCACTGGCAAGCAGTCAAGAGCATCATGCGCTACTTACAAAAGACCCGAAACAAGGAAATCCAGTTTTGAGGCCAAGAAGGATGTGAGCCGCTACAGCTGGTGTGCTACAAAGACGCCGATTGGGGAGGAAGAATCGATGACAACAATTCCACCTCGGGCTTTGTGTGCTTCTTGAACAGTGATGCAGTCTCTTGGGCAAGCAGAAAGCAAGACTATATCTCCCTCTCTACCGCTAAGGCAAAGTACATCGCTCCGTCAAAAGCATGCATGGAGACACAGTGGCTACGCAGTTTGCTTGCCGAGATGAAAGTGCCACAAACAAAGGCAACAAAGGTCCGTGTCAACAACAATAGCGCCATGAAAATGGCATAGGGTGATGTCATCTCCCGGCGGACAAAACACATCGACATCAGGTACCACAACTCACGCGACTTGGTCGCAAAGGAGATCGTGGACCAGGAATACGTAGCAAGGGTAACACGCTAGCAAACACTACATAGGACAACTCCTTTTGGCTTAGATATTCCAGAGTTAGCCTCTGGAGCGAGAGGTCATTCAGTCAAATCCCAGCCCGGTGACTAATTTTCTTTATGACCACAAGGGGGACAGGAAGGTTCTAATACACATCTTAGAACATTCCAAGGACCTTCATGGTAGCTGGCGCCACTTGGCGGTCACAGGGAGCGCCATGTAGGCAGGGGGATTGATGCAATCTAGATTGCCCCACACTATCTCATCCAAGGAGCCACTTCGCGCCTAGGCTATAGGCTGGCTCTAGGACTATAAGAACCTCTCAGTTTCTTGTCATTGAGTATAGTTCTTACCTTTGAGACTCCTGACAGAGTTGTCCACTAGAGGCAGACACTAAAGAAACACACGTTGGTCTAAGCCCAAGGAGTTCCCTCCTCGCGCGAAAGTGACCGGGTGCAAAGGACACAGTGCAAGGTGGTGATTCCTATGAACTGCTCAGTGTGGAACCTTGGCTCTCGGGATGATATCATCTCTTGGTTGTAATACGAAGAGCAGTCAGCGTGAATCATTGTGTCGGAACTCGTTTTCTAGACCGTCGCCTGATGCAAGTTGACACAAGGAGTTGTCCTAGGTAGTGTTTGCTGGCTATACTATCCAGTTTAGACCAATGGGACTTGCTCCAAAAGAGCAGGGCATGCCTTTTCTATTTGGACCAGACTTAGGAGACTTACTCCAAGAGAGCACTGCATGCCTAGTCTGTCCTGTGCCTCTCCAAATATCAGCCATGGACAAGGAGCATATCAGGTTAGCAAACTCTCCCTTGCACCTCTGCCCATTAGCTCTGATATCTCTCCTCTCTCAATCAGTCTTGGCCTCAGTCTTCGTCTCCTGCGTTGACCATACCGATGCCTCGAGTTCCGACAGAGTGCAATTTACTATCCAGTGACTTTGTCATGCTACGTCCGAGCATCTTCCTAGTCTCTAGGTATTTCAGGTCCACGATCTCCTTTGCGACCACGTTGTGTGAGCAGTGGTACCAGATGTCGATGTGCTTCGTCCGCCGGGAGATAATATCATCTTGTGCCATTTTCATGGCACTCTTGGTGTCGATGCGGACCTCTATTGCATCTGTTTGTGGCACTTTCATCTCGGCAAGCAAACTGCGTAGCCATTGTNTCTCCTTGCATGCTTCTGACAGAGCGATGTACTCTGCCTCAGCGGTAGAGAGGGAGACACAATCTTGCTTTCTGCTTGTCCAAGAGACTATACCACCGTTCAAGAGGCACACACAGCCCGAGGTGGACTTTCTGTCATCGATTCTTCCTCCCCAGTCGCTGTCTATGTGAGACACCAGCCGCAGCGGGTCACATCTTTCTTTGCACTCAAACAAGAGTCCCATGTGTCGGGTCTTCTATAGATTGCGTATAATGTGCTTGAGTGCTTGCTTGTACTGAGGCCTTGGATTGGCCACAAACCTGCTCACTTGTCCCACAGCCTATCAAATGTGAGGGCGTGTTCCTACTATGGCATACATGAGGCTCCCAACAAAAAACTGGTAGGGAATGTTCTCCATCTCATGCCGTTCTTCTTCCGTGGTGGGGCTCATGGAAGAGGAGAGCTTGATGTCTGTTGTCATGGGTATGCTGATGGGCTTGCTGTCCACCATGTTGTAGTGCTTAAGGATCTCCATGATGTACTTGGTCTGCTTCAGCTCGATGGTGCCTGCTGCTTGATTGCGGTGGATGGCTATCCCGAGCTAGAACTCGAGCGGACCCATGTCCTTCATCTTAAACCAGTTGCTGAGATCTGTCTTCAACTTCTTCAAACAGTTTGACCAACGACAAGCAGATGATCAGGTGATTCACGTATAGTGCAACCAGCATCAGGCCTTGCTCATCCTCCCGCACATAGACACTAGGGTCATGTTGGCAGTGCGTGAAGGTGAGCACGGCCATGAAGCCGTCCATCTCTTTGGACCACATCCTTGGGGCTTATTTTAGCCCGTAGAGTACTTTGACCAGTTTGTAAACCTTGCCTTCTGGAGTTTTCACTCCCTCGGGCACATCCATCAGGACTTCTTTGTCTAGCTTCCCATAGAGGAAAGCTATCTTGACGTCCATCTGGTGGACGTCCAGATCTTTTGGAGCATCGATGTCCAACATGGATCTGATGGAGGCAAAGGTGACGACAGGCGCGAAGGTCTCCTCGTACTCTTAGCCTGCACGCTGGGAAAACCCATTGGCCACAACTCTTGCCTTGTACTTGTCGATAGGACCACCCTACTTGAACATTTTCGGAGTACCCACTTTGACCCCACCACGTGCGCGTTTGGAGGCCTGTCCACCAGAACGTATGTTCCGTTCTCTTCAATGGATGCGAGTTCGCTATCCACTGCCTCCTTCCCCTTGGCCGTGTTAGGCATGTTCATAGCCTCCGTTACGGTCAGGCTCTCCCGGAGCCAAGCATGACCAGCTCAGCCCGGTCCATTCCGGACTATCAGTATCGTACTTGGGCGGAGGTTTCTTCTGGCGCGTACTACGCTGGAGTGTTGCTGGTGGTGCTTCAAGGCTTAGTTGCTTCTGTTGCTCATGCGCTGCCGGTGATCTATTGTTTGAGGAAGAGCCACCGGCCTTAGAGTTTGACTTAGAGGCCTCGGACGATTCAGATTTATTGTCAGAGTTGATCGCTCTATTAGCCTGTACAGCCACCCTCCTTGGAGTGCCATCCTTCAGTGGAACCATCTGCCAGTTTTGAGATGCTTGATCACCTGATTCGAGCAGTACAACCCACTCTACTGATTTAGGAACATGGACGGGATCCAACAACTCTCCCTTGCCGAGCGTCTTTTCCTCAAACTTGACATCTGGGCTCCTCATGAGCTTTCAAGCCACTTGGTCCCATAACATGTACGCCTTGTGTGGAGTGTCGTATCTAACCATTACATACTTGCGAGCGCATGCATCCAGCTTGCCACTACCTTCTTCTCCTTGGACCTTTGCCGAGGCAGTACAACCAAAGGCCCTCAAGTGTGAGGCATCTGGCTTCTTCCCTGACGAAGCCTCCTGTGGCGTCTTGAGCTACTTCTCTTGTTGCTTCTTACCATGCCTTCCAAGCGTGGCTCTCGGAGTGAGATTCACAAGGAAGCTTCAGCCCAAAGGCGAGGTGGAAGTTTGGTGTCAAAGCGCATGCTTCGTGTCATGCCGAGGATCGTCTTCTTCATCCGCCCGACAATGTCATTGCTGTGGAGAGTTTAAGACATGATGGTCTGGTGGTTGATGCCGTCTTGGCTAAACCAGCCTTATCACGCATCGTATTCACCACAGTTGTCTGTGCGTAGTACCTTGACCTTCTTGCTTGTCTGCCGCTCTATCATGGTGATAAACTCTTGCAGCTTCTCCTTGACCTCTCCCTTTGTCTTGAGGAAGTAGATCAACATCTTGCGATTGTGATCATCAATGAAGGTCAGGAAGTACTTGCTGCCATTGTTTGAAGGGATATGGAATGGTCTGCACATATAAGAGTGAATCAGGTCCAAGATTACTACCGCTCGTTACCCATCACGCTGAAAGGGCTTTCTCTTTGCCTTGCCTTGGAGGCATGGCTCACACAGCTTCTTGCACTTTCCCTCATCCTTGGCCGCAGGGCCAATGATGAGGGAAATTGTGTTGTCATCACATGAACCACTTCGTGCTGCTGCATACCTTGCAGTGTGCTGTTAATCACATGGCTAAACCGCCTTTGGCACAGCTCAGCATCTGTGTCCGTGGAGTTGGTCGTCATGGATTCGGCTTGTGGTGCAATATCACGCTTTGGAGACTTCGGCTCTTCAACCGCCGCATATCCCTCGTTTGTACTCTCAAGGGACTTGGTCTGCAGCACATATAGCCCATCAACTCTAGGGACCTGTGCGACAAGACTCTCCTTGGGATAGGAGATATTGATGTCCTTGTTCTTGATTATAACAGCCTCCTCCTCTGTGAAAATGACCGTCATGTCATGGTGTGTGATTCTGGACACCGACAGGAGGTTTGCCGCAAAAGACGGCATATAGACGATGTTCTCCAACTTCAATTCCTTTTCAACACTGTTCACGTTGATGCTGATCAACTTATCTCCCTCGCCTTGTGCATGGACAAGGCTGCCGTTGGCACACCTGAAGCGACGTTCACTCTCCCCAATAGAAATGATCCCATCCTTCTCCCTTGAAGAGTGGTGGTTTGTCCCAAAGTCGAGCCCGTAGGCTCCACGCTTGAGTAGTTCCGCTTCCTTAGGTGTCCGCATACTCCAAGCCATCATGTTCAACTCCTTTTTATCCTTTCCTTTGCCCTCGTTTCTACCACAATGATCTCTGTCTCCCTTCTTGGGAGCCGTGCACTCCCGTGCCCAATGCCCTGGCTTGCCCCAGTTATGACACTTCCCAGGACGCTTTGAACCTTTTCCACCGCCACCATTGCCTTTTCCTCCACCGCCACTGCTTCCGCTGCCATTTTGACCAGAAGAGGAATTCTTGCCACGACCACCATACTGTGCACCATAGGCTGAAATGTTAGCGTCCCTAACGCTGTGACGCATGGCCTTGTTGCGCACATACTCGGACACTGCCTCATACGTCAAATCCTCCTCCTTCCAACCGCCAAAGACGGTGATCAGAGGATCCCAGCTTTCAGGTAGCGCCATGAGGAGGATCATGGCCTGTATGTTGGTATCAATTTCCCAGTTCATTTGGGTCACTTGCTACTGCAGTCCTTCAAACTACAATAGGAAGTCCAGAATTGACTCTCCCTCGCTCACCCTCATCGAAATCAGCTTTTAAAGGATGAAGAATTGATATGCGAGAGCCTTTGGTGTACACATCCAAGCTTCCCATAAGCCTTTGATACATGCGTGATACCTTGGAGGTGGACATGTTGTGACTCATTCACGGATGTCACAAGAATCGCAAGCGCCATTAAATGTTTTACACTCCACACTCCATAACAAGCATCTCCTTTGGAGGTTTAACCTCTTCTCCAAGGAACATCCACAAGTAGCCATACACCCACATGACAATCTCAAAATGTAATTTCCACAAGGGAAAACCTATCCTTGTGAACTTTGACATCCCACCATTGACCTGCTCAAGAGTGAGCGTCGTGGGTGTGGTCATATTACTTCTCTGCTTCTCTACTTCTCCGTTTTGTTGAGGCCAATTTAGGCTGATGTAGGCTGTTGTGTACTTCTGGTGTAGAAGGTGCAGATCCGTTGCTTACCCCTTGGTCGTTGATCAATTGGAAACAGAGAAGCACGCACACTAGCAAACCGAGGGTCGTGCCTCCAAGGGCACACCTTATCTTGGTTAGGACCAAACAGTCGTACCTTTAAGGGCAGAGCTTATCCTTGGTCCTTGTTTGCTAAGTGCGAGCAGCCGCCATTGGAGCTGATGGAGCAGATGGAGCCAATGGAGCTGATGGAGCTGATGCGTGCTGTAAGACAGAAAGAGCGACAGAGTGCGCAGAAGCGTGCCTTACAACAAGTCATTGTGAGCCCACAACCCTTTGTGAACCTGCCTGATGCGACTGCTCTTGGTATTGCAACCAAGAAGTGATATCATCCTCGGAGCCAAGGTTCCACACAGAGGAATTCATATGAATCACTTCCTTTGCAGTGTGCCCCCATCACTTGGTCACTTTCGCGCGAGGAGCTAACTCCTACGTCTTAGACCAACCAATGCTTCTTTAGTGTTTGCCTCTTGTGGACAACTCTGTGAGGAGTCTCAAAGGTAAGAACTGTACTCAATGATAGGCAACTGACAGGGTCTTATAGTGCTAGAGCCAGCCACTAGCCTAGGCGCGCATTGGATATTTGGGGGCAATCTGGATAACGTCATCCCCCCTGCCTACCTGGCGCTCCCTATGACCGCAAAGTGGTGCAAGCCACCAAGAAGGACCTTCGAATATTCTAAGATGTCTCTTGGAACCTTATTGTCCCTCTTTTGGTCACAAAGAAAAGGACAAGGACTCATGGTGTACCAAGAGTTTGACGTACCGTAATGAGGAGTTCTTGTAGTTGCTGTTAATGCCCCTTCAACCTATTGTTTTGGGTGATGATTGGATGGTGTATATCGAGGGGATTGGGATTGTGGAGATGTGGTTGGAGGCTGTGCATGGTATTGAAGTGGGGATGTTCTATGGCGTGTTCTATGTACGTGATGCTGCGTTCATCCTTCTCTTACTCTCCTCTTTCACCAACATAGGACTGCGCGTTCTCTTTGATAATGATATACATGTAGTCATCTACAACTACATCCTCGACAAGGACACATGAGAGGAGTTGGCCTGGTCAGTGAAGGACTCCTTCATGTACCGCCTGCTAGGGCAACTAAGATCCCGCTTGATCGGATTCTTGCAGCATTGGTACACTCAACAGATGGTGAGACCTGGCATATTCGTTACGGCCGCATCAGCATGCGCGTGTTGGACTAGCTTCAAAACAGATGGTGGGTTTCCTGCCCACAATCTCAACTTTTTAGCAGCAGTTATAATGTATCGGCTATTTGGAGGGGAAGCAATATCGTGAGGCATTCTTTGGAGTAGGAAAATTTACAAAGGGGATGCTGGAGCTTGTCCACACAAACTTGTGCCGTCCAATGCAGACCCAGAGCTTTGGAGGCTCTAGGTATTTTCTGACTTTCATTTATGATTTTAGCTATTACACTACTCTGTACTTCTTTTCTTCCAAGGACACGTTCAAGGAGTTATAGGCAATGGTGGACAAACAAGACTTGTAGGAAAATCAAAATGTTGTGTAACGACCGTCGTCGAGAGTACCTGAGCATGGAATTCTTGGTCTACCTTTTAACAGCTGGCATCAAGGAAGAATGTACTTCACCATACTCTCCATATCACAAAAGTGTAGAAAGACGTACCAACCGCACCATTATTGAGAAAGCGTGCTCCATGCTGCATGGTGCTCTGCTCACATATAGTATTTGGGCCGACGTAGTAAGCACTGTGGTGTTTATCAAGAATTACAGTCCAACTAAGGTGCTATAGTAGATGATACAGTACGAGACATGGTTTGGCGAGGAGCCAAGTGTGGGTCTTTGCAGAGCGTTTAGTAGCCTAGCACACCTACATGCATCCCATGAGTGTTGGATATGGACGAGAGAGGGGACCTTGGAGTAGCGAGCATGTGGGACTGAAAGGGTATCACTTGTGCTAAAGAGTGATTGTTGAATCACCCAAAATGATGGAGTACATATAGAGCTAGACCTTGGACAAGCCACACTACTTAGCCACGGAGACTAATGCTCACACACTAGAGTCTACAATCTCACACAAGAGATGAAATCAGCCTAGGAACTAGGCTGACTAGTCACAAACGACCTAGAGAGCTAGAGAGTACTATCATGGATCACTCCTAATGGTCACATAACCCACAATCCCATGGAGAATCGCCATGTGTCCATGGCTAGCACAGAAGGATCTCAGCTCACCAAAAAAGCAAGGATTACTACCTTTATCCAAGTCAGCACACTCTGACAAGGCAACCAAGAGTCTAGGACCCTTTTGGATATTCCTTCCATCAGGTCATGAGTATGGACCTCTTGCCCTTTTCTTTCCTCAGGCTAAGGCATGGAGCCGTTATCCATGGTCACCAACACACGGGCGGTCCATGACTCCGAAAACATGAAAAACTCATACCTCCCAATCTGACCATTAGATCGGCCTGAAACTTGGACTGCACCATTTGGTAGTAGATTGCCTACGGTCCAAGTTTCAGGCCGATCCAACGCACGGATTGGGAGATAGGAATTTTCGAAGTTTCTAGGGTCATGGACCGCCGATGTCTGGGTGACCATGTGTGACGGCTCCATGCCTTGTTCGGAAAGGGGCCATCCTGCTTAGTTTCAAGTCCACAGGAGCAAGTTCCTGGAAAATAATGGTTGCCTGCTTTGATCCTCAATCTGATATAACATTCAAAAGATCAGGTGGCAATTTATGTACCGTCAAAGTTTGAGGCCAATCCAACAGTGGGATTGGGAGATGTTAATTTTTTAAGTTTCCGGGGTCAGGGACCGCCGATGTCTGGGTGACCATGGGTGATGCCTCCATGCCGTATCCTAAGAAAAGAAAAGGACAAGTGGTCCTAGGTCAGTACTTAATGGGAGTAATATCCAAGAAGTTCCTTGATCTTTGGATCTCGTTGTCAGAGTGTGCTGACTAGGAAAAGGGTATCTCTCCTTACCTTTTAGGTGAGGGAAGATCACTGTATGCTAGCCATGGACACATGGCGATTCTCCATGGTATTGTGGGTTATGTGAGCACTAGGAGTTAGCCATGAGAGCATTCTCTAGCTCTCTAGGTTGTGTGTGACTGGTCTGCCTGATTGCTAGGTTAAAATCATCTTTTGTATGAGATTGTGGACTCTAGTATGTGAGCCTTAGCCTCCGTGGCTAAGTGGTGAGGCTTGTGACAGGGCTAACTTGCCCAAACTCTAGCTTTATATGTTCTCCGTTTTGAGTGATTTAACCACAATTCTTTAGCACAACTGATGCCCTTTAGTCCCACTTGCTCAGTGCTCAAAGGGTCCCTCTCCCCTCGAGATTCAACATTTAGTATTGGAGCCAAGGTGTGCCAGTTTCAGCCAGCACAGACCATCACTCTAAGAGTGATAGTTTAGGGTCAAATCTTGACCAAATTTAATGACCGACCACAAGAACTTCAAGTTCACAAGACCACCATTATAACGAGTATAAGATCCTAAAGATCCAACAGTCGGATCAAGAGTTATGCTCAAAACAAGGTCGGCCAGGACTATACTCTTCAAAATCCCCTGTCGATGACCATGCTTTATGGGTCCATTGGAAATGTTTTGAGCTGAATGTTATACAGGTGGGCTCAGTTTTTCCAAATTTCCAGTCTGTTGGCATCTACAGTCCATTTTATATGAGAACGTTTTCTTGCAGAAGCAACAGCAAAAGCAGGGGTAGCGCCGCCACCCAAGGATAACATTGAGCATCACCAAGGCTCAAAATGGAAGCAGAAGGCGTTCTGACAGCAGTCCACCTCATTCCTCCAGCCTTTGGGGAGGCTGGAGGAATGCGCCAACTTCAGGTTTGGAAGATACGTACACGCCTCCTTCTGGAGGACAGGGGGTTGTAGCAAGTGGTGAGCGGCGACGAATCAGCTCCAAATCCACAAGCAACTGGCATCACCGTAGCACAAGTGGTGGCGCGGACGACAGTGGAGAGGGACACAGCCAGTGCAAGATCATCTGTTGCTACACCAGTGGTGTATGAGAATTGCAAGAAGGACAGGAAGGCTTACATGTTGCTTGTCAACACCATATCCAACCCGCATCTTTAGTATGTGAGTGACACGGTTACTACAAAGGAGGAGTGGGACATGTTGTGCAAGAAATATGAGAGTAAGGACCATGTATTCCTCATGCCCTTGGAGGAGAAGAGGATGGCGCTTAAAATGCAGGGTGGTGAAGGGATGGAGGCGTACCTGGATAGGGCAAAAGTGCTGGCAAAAAAGATAATAGCGGCCGGCAACTCCGTGGAAGAGACGCGCTTCATCCTCCTCTTGCTGATGATACTCCCAACTAGCTACGACACAATGCGAGAGACGCTAGAGTGCGAGCCAATCTTGACCTTGACTTCACATGTACACACCTAGTGCATGTGGAACTACGTCGTAATGCAGCAAAACACAATAGCGGCAACAACAGTGAAACAGCATTTGTGGTAATAAGATAACGCAACTAGCAGCAACAATAGTGATCTGGGCATCAGAAAAGCAGGAAAAAGGGCAAGTGCCACTACTGCCAAAAAGAGGAGCACTACAAGAAAGAGTGCTTCAAGTTCAAGAGGGACGCAAGGAGCAGCAGCAACACCAACAAAAGTAGAAGTCTCCACAACAGCAGGAGCAGCAATCACAATAGCGACAACAGCAACAGTAGATCGAGACCGGCATACATCACTTTGGCAACATGAACGTGGTCAAGGAGGTGCGCGACACCCTCTTCATGGCAAAATAAGACATGTCGTAGATGGAGAAGGCAGATCTGGCATGGAACAAAGACTCCATATGTACCAAGAGCCTTACGTACTACAAAGAGTGGTTTATGTAGCAGCAAACCATAAGGAGTGGAACAACAACATACCCTGTTTTCAGACGGGCATATCTCTTCATGACGATCTAAAAGGTTTGAGCTGCATTTTCCAGTGGTAGGCTCTGCTTTCTCAAATTCCCAGTCTACTAACCTCTACAGTCCATTTTCAGACAGAAAGAATTTTGGCACACGTAGTGGCAGAAGTAGGGGTAGCGCCACCACTCAAGGGCAGCGTTGGGCATCACCAAAGCTTAAAATGGTAGCTGCAGGAATGGTAACAGCATCCCCGCCCTTTGAGAGGCTAGAACAAGACACCAACTTCACGTTGTGGAAGATCCGTATCTGCCTCTTTTTAGAGGAGAGGAGCTTGTGGGAGGTGGTGAGCGGTGACAAGCGGGCTCCTCCTTCACAGGCAAAAGGCATCACAGCAATACAAGTAGTGGCAGGGAAGACACTGGAGAAAGGTACAGCAGCTGCAAGTTCATCTACAACTATAGTAGCGGCATATGAGGAGTGGAAGAAGAAGGACAGGCAGCTTGTCAACACCATCACCAGCTGGCATCTTCAGTATGTGACTGACAAGACTATACGCGTTATGCTCAAAGTAGGAGAGCAAAGACCATGCATTCCGCATGCTTTTGGAGGAGAAGATGATGTTGACATTGCAAGATGGCAAAGGGATGGAAGCCTACTTGGACATGGAAAAAGAGCTGGCAAAGCAGCTG
>SZWC01005245.1:81323-100113 GCA_023375785.1 Penium margaritaceum
TACAGCAGCTGCAAGTTCATCTACAACTATAGTAGCGGCATATGAGGAGTGGAAGAAGAAGGACAGGCAGCTTGTCAACACCATCACCAGCTGGCATCTTCAGTATGTGACTGACAAGACTATACGCGTTATGCTCAAAGTAGGAGAGCAAAGACCATGCATTCCGCATGCTTTTGGAGGAGAAGATGATGTTGACATTGCAAGATGGCAAAGGGATGGAAGCCTACTTGGACATGGAAAAAGAGCTGGCAAAGCAGCTGAAAGCGGCTTGCAATAATGTGGAAGAGACGTGCTTCATCCTCTTCTTGCTGACGAGACTCCCAACCAGCTACGACACGGTGCGAGAGACGTTGGATTACCAACCGACTCTCGACCTGGACTTCATCTACACTCACCTGGTATAGGTGGAACTGCCTCACAATGCATCAAAGTGCATTGGGGGCAAGAGCAGTGAAGCAACTTTTGTGGCTATGGACTTACGCAACCAGTAGCAGCAGCAGTCTGGAGAGCAAAGAGGGAACAAGAAAGGCAAGTACCATGATTGCTAGAAAAAAGGGCACTAGAAGAAAGAGTGTTTCAAGTTCAAGAGGGACTATAAGGAGTAGTTGAAGCAGCAGTCCTTACAATAGCAGCAGAAGCAACAACATCTACAACGGAGGAGCAGTAGTCAGAACAGCGTCAGCAATAGTAGCAGCAGAACCAGACCTGCGTACGCTACTTTGGCAACATGAACATGGCCAAGGAGGTGTACGCCCGCCTCTTTATGGCGAAGTCTGAAATGTCGCAGATGGAGAAGACAAATCTGGCGTGGTACAAGGACTCAGGGTGTACCAAGAGTCTGATGAACCACAAGGAGTCGTTTATGCAGCTGTTCTCAATCCCTCCCCGACCTATTGCTTCATGTGATGATTGGGTGATATATGCTGAGGGGATTGGCATTCTGGAGATGTGGTGGGAGACCCCACGTGGCATTGAAGTGGGACTGTTCCATGGCGTACTATATGTACCTGATTCTCCATTTAACCTTTTTCTCAGTGTCCTTCCTCACTAACAAAAGACTGCGAGTCCTCTTTGACGATGACTATGACTACATCCTTGATAGGGAAACGAGAGAGGATCTAGCCAGGTCGGTGAAAGAAGGCGACATGTACTGCCTCTTGAATACAACCAAGATCCCGCGTGAATAGAGTCTTCCAGCAGCGATGCAAGCAACAAATGGAAAAAACTAACATCCGTGCTATGGCCACATCGGCATGCACGCCTTGTAGCAGCTTCAAACGAAGCAGATGGTGCGTGACTTGTCCTCCATCTCAGACTTCACAGACTTGTCTGTGAGCTGGTCTTCACAGACTTGTGTGGCCCGATGCACACATAGAGCTTTGGAGGCTCTGGGTGTTTTCTAATCTTCATTGATGATTTTAGCCATTACGCTGTTGTATATTTCCTTTCCTCCAAGGACCAGTGCTTTGACAGGTTCAAGGAGTTTAAGGCAATGGCTAAGTGCTCTGGAGTGTGAGAGAGATAACTTCCCCAAGCTCTAGCTCTATGCGTACTCCATTCTTCTGAGTGATCCAAAAACCATTCTTCAGCACTAATGATGGGTTAAGGATAAGGGTGGACCAAATTTGACGATCAACCAGTGGATCTTCAAGTTCCCATGACAAGCTTTTCAAGAAGTCTAAGATCACAAAAATCCAACGATCGGATTAACAGTTATTCTCAAAACAAGACCGGAAAGGGCTACACGGTTCTGTCTAAGGAAGACTGTCACCTTGTCATGAGCATAACTCTCTCGTTTCTTTTTAATGTTTACAACGTAGCACGTGCAAATTGAATAATTTCCCCTACTGTTTCCATTGGTGAAAAATATATGCATTCCATTGGTAGGTTTGCGAAAAACATCGTTTACGACCTGGCAGGTCTAAGCTTGAGTAGAAAGAATAGCATATCATGTTTTCAAAAGGGCATATCTATTGATGACACTGTTTCATGTATCTATCTGAAACGTTTAAGCCCCATTTTCCAGCGTTGGACTCAGGTTCTCCAAATTCTCGGTCTTATGGCCTCGATAGTCCATTTTCTGTCAGACAGACTTCTAACACAAGAAGCACCAAAAGCAAAGGTAGCGCCCCAACTCAAGGGCAACATTGAGCATCACCAAAACTCTAAATGGCAACAGCAGGCATGGTAACAGCAGCCCAGCCCTTTGAGAGGCTGGATGGACGTGCCAATTTCACGTTTTGGAAGATCTGTACACGACTCTTTTTGGAGCAGAGGGGCTTGAGGGAGGTGGTGAGCGGTGACGAGTGCGCTCCACCTCCACAGGCAAAAGGCTTCACCGTAGCACAGGTGTTGACACGGAAGATGCCCGTAAAAGATGCAGTAGATACAAGTTCATCTACAACTGTGGCAATGGCATATGAGCAGTGGAAGAAGAAGAACAGGCAGGCCTACAGGCTGCTTGTTAACACCATCTCCAACTCGCCTCTTCAGTGCGTGAGTGACAAGGCTACTCCAAAAGAGGATTGGAACACGTGGAAGAAGTATGAGGGGAAGGATCCTCCATTCCTTGTGCTTTTAGAGGAGAAGATGATGCCATTTAAAATGTAGAATGGTTAAGGGATGGAAGCGTATTATTGTTATCCAGCCTGAGGCGACGGTCTAGAAAACAGATTTCGACACAATGGTTCCCGCCGACCGCTCTTGGTATTAAAACCAAGAGGAGATATCACCCTTAGAGCCAAGGTTTCACACTGAGCAGTTCATAGGAATCGCTTCCTTGCACTATGTCCTTAGGACCTGGTCACGTTCGCACGAGAAGTTAACTCATGGAGATTAGACCAACCAATGCTTCTTTAGTGTTTGCCTCTGGTGGACAACTCTGTTCGGAGTCTCAGAGGTAAGAACGGTACTCAGACATAGGCAAGTGATGGGTTCTTATAGTCCTAGAGCCAGCCATTAGCCTAGGCGCACAGTGCATCCTTGGATGAGCCACTTTAGGGGCAATCTGGATTGCATCATCCCCCCTCCCTACATGGCGCCCGCTGTGACCGCCAAGTCGCGCCAGCCACCAGGAAGGTGTTGAAACTATATGCTCCTTGTATTTGGACAGGCACAGGACGAACTAGGCATGCACTGCTCCCTTGGGGTAAGTCCCTTAAGTCTGGTCCACATAGATAAGGCATGCACTACTCCTTTACAGCAAGTCTCCTTTTTCTAATGTGGATAGTATAGTCAGCAAACACTACCTAGGACAACTCCTTGTGTCTTAGATGTTCCAATATTAGTCTCTGGAGCGAGAGGTCACTCGGTCAAATCTCAGCCCAGTGACTAATTTTCTTTGTGACCAAAAGGGGGACAGTAAGGTTCTAAGAGACATCTTACAACATTCCAAGGTCCTTCTTGGTGGCTCGCGCCACTTGGCTGTCACAAGGAGCGCCATGTACGCAGGGGGGGTGACGCAATCTAGATTGCCCCCAAAGAAGCTCGTCCAAGGAGCCACTACGCACCTAGGCTAGAGGCTGGCTCTAGGACTATGAGAACTTGTCATTTACCTGTCATTGAGTACAGTTCTTACATTTGAGACTCCTAACAGAGTTGTCCACCAGAGGTAAACACTGAAGAAGCATTGGTCGGTTTAAGCCTTAGGGGTTCGCTCCTCGCGTGAAAGTGACCAGTTCCTAAGGACATAGTTCAAGGAAGTCATTCCTACGAACTTCTCAGTGTGGAACCTTGGCTCTGAGGGTGATATCATCTCTTGGTTGCAATACCAAAAGCGGTCGGCGGGATCCATTGTGTTGGAACCCGTAATCTAGACTGTTGCCTCAGGCAGGTTGACAAAGGGTTATGGGTCCATAGTGACTAGTTGTAAGGCAGGCTTCTGCCCACTCTCTTGCCCTCTTTGTCTTGCAGCACGCATGAGCACCATCAGCTCCATCAGCTCCATCTGCTCCATCACCTCCAACGGTGGGTGTTGGCACTTAGTAAACAAGGCCCAAGGATAAGGTGTGCCCTTGGAGGTACAACACTTGGACCCTAACCAAGACAAGCTCTAACCTTGGAGGCACGACCCTGGGTTTGCTAGTGTGTGTTCTTCTCTGTTTGCAGGTGATCAACGGCTAAGGAATAAGCAAATGATATGCACCTTCTAAACGGATAGCAAAGAAATATCCTATATCAGCCTACATCGGCCTCAACGAAGTAGAGAAGCAGAGAAGCAGTATTACGACACACGTGACGCTCACTCTCGAGCAGGTCAATGGTGGAATGTCAAAGTTCATAGGGTTTGGTTTTCCCTTATGGAGATGGCAATTTGAGATTGTCATATGGGTGTGTGGCTACTTGAAGAAGTTCCTTGGAGAAGAGGTTGAACCTCCTAAAACAGATCCTGGATATGAAGAGTGGAGTGTCAAAAGTGACATTGCACTTGCGATTCTTGTGACATCAGTGCATGAGTCACAACATGTCCACCTCCAAGGTATCACACATGCATCAACGACTTATGAGAAGCTTGCACGTGTACCCCAATCAACGGCTCTTGCAAATTGCATCTTCATCGTCTTAAAGCTAATTTCGATGAGGGTGAGCAAGGGAGAATTGATTCCGGACTTCCTATTGTAGGTTGAACGACTCCTGCAGCAAGTGACCCAAATGAACTGGGAAATCCACACCAACATGCAGGCCATGATCCTCCTCATGGCACTACCTAAAATCTGGGGTCCTCTGATCACCGTCTTTGGCGGCCGAAAGGAGGACAATTTGACGTACGAGGCGTCGTCCAAAATACATGTGCAATGAGGCCATGCGTCGTAGCGGTAGTGAGGCTAGTATTTAAACCTATGCTATAGAGTACAGTGGTTGTGGCAAAAATTCCTCTTCTGGTCAAAGCACGAGCAGAAGAGGTGGCGGTGGAGGAAAAGGCAACTGTGGCGGAGGAAAGAGTTCAAAGCGTCCTGAAAGAGCGATAACTGTGGCAATTCTTCAGAAGAAAGACGCAGATCATGGTTGTAGATATTAGGGCAAAGTAAAGGGTAAGACGGAATTGACGAACATGATGGCTGAGAGCGTGCCGGCAACCAAGGGAGCGACACTAATCAAGCGTAGAGAACGTCGTCTACATGCCGTCTTTTGTGGCAAACCTCTTGTCATTGTCGAAAATCACGGACCACGACATGACGGTTGTCTTCACGGAGGAGGAGGCCGTGATTGTCAAGAAAAAGGACATCAAGATCTCATATCCCAAGGAGATTCTTGTTGCACAAGATACAAGAGTTGATGGGCTCTACGTACTGCAGACCAAATATATTGAGAGTACAAATGACGGATATGCAGCGGTTGAAGAGCCCAAGTCTCCAAAGCCTGATGTTGCACCACAAGCCGTCACCATGGCGGCCAACTCCACCAACACAGATGCTGAGCTGAGGCACAGGCGGTTTGGCCATGTGGTTGACAGCACATTGCAAGCTATGCAGTACCACAGAGTGGTTCATAATATGAGGGGATGCAAGGTCAAGGATGAGGGAAAGTGCAAGAAGCTGTGTGAGCCATGCCTCCAAGGCAAAGCAAGAAGAAAGCCCTTTGAGCATAATGGGCAACGTGCGGTAGCAATTTTGGACCTGATTTACTCCAATGTGTGTAGACCATTTCGCACTCTTTCGAACAGCGGCAACAAGTATTTCTTGAACTTCATCGATGACCAATCGCAAGATGTGGATCTACTTCCTCAAGACAAAGGGAGAGGGCAGGGAGAAG
The DNA here is from genome assembly GCA_023375785.1 of Penium margaritaceum. Lineage (NCBI taxonomy): Eukaryota > Viridiplantae > Streptophyta > Zygnematophyceae > Desmidiales > Peniaceae > Penium > Penium margaritaceum. The sequence continues at coordinate 87,075 of SZWC01005245.1, forward strand.
CTGCAAGAGGTTGTCAAAATGGTAGAGAGGCAGACAAGAAAGAAAGTAAGGCACTACGCACGGATAGCATGGTGAGTACGAGGCGTGCAAAGGCTGGTTCAGCCAACACGGCATCAACCACTAGACCACCACGCCTTACATCCCCCAAAGTAATGGCGTAGCCGAGCGGACAAACAAGACTATCCGCGGCATGATACGAAGCATTCTCTTTGACGCCAAATTCCCACATTGCTTCTGGCCTAAAGCTGCAAGAACTGCTTGTTTCCTTGTGAATCTCATTCCGGCAGCCGCTCATGGAGGGCGTGGTAAGAAGCAGCAAGAGAAGTAGCTCGGGATGCCAAAGGATGCTTGGTCAGGGAAGAAGCCAGATGCCTCAAACCTGAGGGTCTTTGACTGTACTGCGTGGGTAAAGGTCCAAGCAGAAGAAGGAAGAAGCATGCTCGATGCACGCGCTCGTAAGTATGTAATGGTCGGGTACGATACTACACACAAGGCGTACAGGCTGTGGGACCAAGCAGCTAGAAAGCTCAACAGGAGCTGAAATGTTGAGTTTGATGAAAGGACGCTCGGTAAGGGAGAGCTGCTGGACCCTCTCTATGCTCCCATATCAGGAGAGTGGGTTGTGTTCCACGAGTCAGGTGATCAGGCACCAGAAAACTAGAAGATGGTGCCAGTGAAGGATGGTGCTGCAGGGAGAGTGGCTGTACAGGCTGATACAGCGACAGACTCTCACACTGAGTCTGAGGCGTCCGAGGCCTCTGAGTCAAACTCTGAGGCAGGTGGCTCTTCCTCAAACAGCGGTTTACTGGCAGCGCAGAAGCAACAAAAGTAACTAAGCCTTGAAGCACCACCAGCAACACTCCGACGTAGTTTGCGCCAGAAGAAACCTCCGCCAAAGTACGATGCTGAGAGTGCGGAATGAACCGGACTCAGGTGGTCATGCGTGGCTGAGGGAGAGCCTGTGACCGTAACGATTTTATGAACATGCCAGATGCGGCCAAGTGGAAGGAGGCAGTGGATAGCAAACTCGCATCCACTGAAGAGAATGGACCATGGGTTCTTGTGGACAGGCCCCCAAACGCGCACGTGGTGGGGTCAAATAGGGTACTCTCGAAAATTTTCAAGCACGATGATACTATCGACAAGTACAAGGCAGGAGTTGTGGCGAAGGGATTGTCCCAGCGTATAGGCTCAGAGTACGACGAGGACTTCGCGCCTCTCGTCACCTTTGCCTCCATCAGATCCATGTTCGGCATCGCTGCTGCAAAAGATCTAAAGGTCTTCCATATGGACATCAATATAGCTTTCCTCTACGGGAAACTAGGCAAAGAAATCCTAATGGAAGTGCCCGAGGGAGTGAAAGCTCTAGACAACAAGGTTTTAAAACTGGTCAAAGTCCTATATGCACTGAAAGAAACCCCAAGGATGTGGTACAAGGAGATGGACGGCTTCATGGCCGGGCTCACCTTCACGCACTGCCAACAGCAGACTGGTAGGGAATATTCTCCATCTCACGCCGTCTGCTAGCTTCATGGCCAGGCTCACCTTCACGCACTCCCAACAGCAGACTATTATGGAATATTCTCCATCTCACGCCATTCCCTACCAGTCTACTGTTGGCACTGCTTGAAGGTGAGCCTGGCCATTAAACTGTCCATCTCCTTGTACCACATCCTTGGGGTCTGTTTCAGCCTGTACATGTTGGGAAAGGAGCTATCCTGCTCAGTTTCACGTCCACAAGAGCAAGTTCCAGGAAACTACTTGATGCCTCCTTCCATTGTTAATCTGACTTCACCATTGAAAAGATCAGGTGGCAAAATGGCTACGGTCCAAGTTTGAGGCAGATCCAACAGTCGGATTGGGAGATATGAATTTTCAAAGTTTCCGTGATCATCGACCGCGGATATCCGGGTGACCATGGGCGATGGCTCAATGGCTTAGCCTGAGAAAGAAAACGGCAAGAGGTCCGGGGTCAGGACCTGATGGGAGAAACATCCAAAAAGGTCATAGATTGTTGGGTTGCCTTGTCAGAGTGTGCTGACTAGGCAAAAGGTACCTCTCCTTACTTTTTCGGTGAGGTGAGATCCTTGTGTGCTAGCCATGGACACATGGCAATTCTCCATGGGATTGTGGGTTATGTGACCACAAGGAGTGAGCCAAGAGAGCATTTTCTAGCTTTCTAGTTTGTGTGTGAGTGGTCAGCCTGATTGCTAGGCTCATTTCCTTCCTTGTGTGAGATTATGGACTATAGTGTGTGAACCTTAGCCTCCATCACTAAGTGGTATAGCTTGTGAGAGGGCTGACTTGCCCAAGCTCTAGCCCTATATGTGTTCCATCAGTTTGAGTGATTCAACAACCATTCTTCAACTCAAGTGAAGCCCTTCCAGTCCCACATGTGTACTGTTCCAAGGCTTCCTCTCTCCTCCAGATCCAACACTTGGTATCAGAGTCCATTTTTGATACTTTCAGCCATCACAGGCCGTCACTTTGAGAGTGACGAGTTGGGGTCAAACCTTCACCAAATGTAACAATCAACCATCAGATCTTGAATTACAAGAGACAAGCGTTTCAACAAGCCCACGATTACGAAGATCCAACGAGCGGATTGAGAGTTATGCTCAAAACGATGTCAGCCAGGGCTACACTCTTCTCCATGAGTAAGACAGTCCCCTTGATATGACCATAACTCTCTTGTTTCTTTGTCGAATAAAAAACGTAGCACATACGAATTGAATTATTTTTCCTAAGCTTTACATTGGTGCAAAAATATTTGCATTCCATTGGTACGTTTGAGAGTCACGCCGTTTACAAGCTAGCTGGTGTAAGCTGGAGAAAGAGTAGCAACATACCCTGTCTTCAAAAGGGCATATCTCTGAAAATCCCCTGTTGATGACCCTATTTTATGGGTCGATCTGAAAGGTTTTTAGCTGTAATTTCTAGTAGTGGTCTCCGTTTTTCCAAATTCCCTGTCTGCTGGCCTGTACAGTCCATTTTCTGTGAGACAGATTTATGGCTAAAGAAGTAGCAGAAGCAGGGGCAACGCTGAGCATCACCAAAGCTCAAAATGGCAGCAGCAGGCGTGGTAACAACAGCCCAGCCCTTGGAGAGGCTGGAAGAACGTGCCAAGTTCACGTTTTGGAGGATCTGTACCCGCCTCCTTTTGGAGGAGAGGGGCTTGTGGGAGGTAATCAGCGGCGAAGAGCGCGCTCCACCTCCACAGGCAAAAGGCATCACCGCAACGGAAGTCGTGGCGGGGAACACGGCGCAAAAGGGTGCAGCAGATGCAAGTTCATGTACAATTGCAACGGTGGCATATGAGGAGTGGAAGAAGAATGAGAGGCAAGCCAATAGGCTGCTTGTAAACACCATCTCCAACCCGCATCTTCAGTACATGAGTGACAAGGCTACTGCAAAAGAAGGGTGAGACACATTGTGCAAGAAGTATGAGAGCAAGGATCCTACATTCCTCATGCTTTTGGAGGAGAAAATGATGGTGTTGAAAATAAAGGGTGGTGAAGGAATGGAGGCCTACTTAGAAAGGGCAAAGGAGCTTGCAAAGTAGCTGAAAGCGGCCGGCAACCTTGTGGAAGACACGCGCTTCATCCTCCACTTGTTGAGGGGACTTTGAACGAGCTATGACACGGTGCTATAGATGTTTGAGTGCCAAGCGACTCTTGACGTGGACTTCATCTGCATACACCTTGCATACAGTGCAAGTAGAGCTGCGTCGCAATGCAGCAAAGTGCAATAGCGATAGCAACAGCTGTGAAGCAGCTTTCATGGCCATGGGCTCACGCAACCACAACAGTAGTAGTCCGGGCAGCAGAGAGGCAAGAAGAAGGGCAAGTGCCACTATTGCCAAAAAGAGGGGCACTACAAGAAAGAGTGCTTCACGTTCAAAAGGGACCAGAAGAAGCAGCAGCAGTAGTAGCAAAAGCAGCAATCTCCACAGTTACAGCAGTAACAGTCACAACAACCTCACCAGCAGTAGTAGCAGCAGCAGTAGCAGAACCAGACTAGCATGCGCCATATTTGCAACATGAACATGGCCAAGGAGGTGCGCAACCGCCTCTTCATGGAGAAGTCTGACATGTTGCAGAAGGAAAAGGCAGATCCGGCGTGGTACAAGGACTTTGGGTTTACCAAGAGTCTGACGCACCTCAAAGAGTGGTTTACGTAGCTGCTCTCCGTTCCCCCTCTACCCATTGCTTTGGGTGATGATCGGGTGGTGTATGCTGAGGGGATTGGGATTCTGGCTATGTGGTTAGAGACCCCGCGTGGCATTGAAGTGGGAGTGTTCCATGACATGCGGTATGTACCTCATGTTGTGTTCAACCTTCTCTGAATGTCCTCTCTCACCAACACAGGACTGCGTCTCGTCTTTGACAACGACTATGGCTACATCCTCGACAATAAAACAAGAGAGGAGTTGGCCAAGTCGGTGAAGGAAGGCGACATGTACCGCCTGTTGGGGGCGAGCAAGATCCTGCGCGAGCAGAATCTTGCGGCGTTGGTGCAGGCCACAGATGGCAAAATCTAGCATGCACGCTACGGCCACATCGGCATTCGTGCCTTGCAGCAACTTCAAACAAAGCAGATGGTGCAGGACTTGTCCACAATCTCTAACTTGGAGGAGCAGTTGTGTATCAGGGTTTAGGGTTTAGGGTTTAGGGTTTAGTTATTAGCCTAAACCCTAAATCCTAATAGCCGATGGGCTATTAGGAGGGGAAGCAGCATTGCGTGGCGTTCTCTGGAGCAAGGGAGCGCATGAAGGAGGTACTTGAGCTGGTCCACACAGACTTGTGTGGCCCAATGCAGACCCAGCGCTTTGGAGGCTCTGGGTATTTTCTCATCTTCATTGATGATTTCAACCGTTATACTGCTGTGTACTTCCTTTCCTCGAAGGACCAGTGCTTTGACAGGTTCAAGGGGTTCAAGGCAATGGTGGAGAACCAGACCGGAAAGAAGATCAAGGCGCTGCGCAGCGACCGTGGCGGAGAGTACCTGAGCAAAGAGTTCCAGGACTACCTCGCAGCAGTAGGCATCAAGGTGCAACGCACCCCGCCGTACTCACCGTAGCAGAACAGCGTACCAGAACGTGCCAACCACACCATAGGTGAGTCGGCACGCTCCATGTTGCACGCGGCTCGGCTCACCTACAAGTTTTGGGCCGAAGCCCTAAGCACTACGGTGTACATCAAGAACCGCAGTCCAACCAAGGCCCTGGAGCAGATGACGCCGTACGCGGCGTGGTTTGGCAAGAAGCCGTGCGTGGGTCATCTTTGCACGTTTGGCACCTGAGCGCACATGTACGTGTCGAAGGAGAAGCGGCAAAAGTAGGACGTGAAGAGCGCGCACATGCTGATGATTGGCTACGACATGGCAAGCAAGGCGTATCGCCTCTACGAGACGGATACAGGCCACGTCATCATCTCTAGGGATATCGTCTTCAACGAGAGTAACGTGATCGGCACCAACATTGTCTGCAAAGAGGCAGTAGAACCAGTAGCTGACAAAGGAATGGGAGTACATATTCTCCCTGACCCCATCTCTCGTGACCCTTCCTCTACTGTGATAGTGGAAGAACGACTCTACTCTCCCATGTCAGATGGAGCAGATACAACGGCCTCATCGACAAAAGTAGAGGAAGCAGATGCACCATCATCAATAGCAGCAGTTATGCCAGCAGCATAGCGCCACCCGCCTGCTAACGCTCAAGCACCACGTCTCAGGTACCCTCTCAGAGTCCGCTACAAGCCTGGTGAGCGTGGGCATTTCTGGATGTCGCAAAAACCAAATCAGATGAATTTTGTAGTTGCAGCAGATTGAGATGAGCCAACATCCTAAAAGGAGTCCATGGGTGCACCTGATGCAGCAGATTTGGCGCAAGCTGTGAAGCAAGAGATACATTCGCAGCTCGACAACGGTACGTGGGAGCTGACTAAACGTCCACATGGACGCAAGGTAATCAAGTGCAAGTCCGTATTCACGAGAAGAAGCGGGGAGCAGATGGCAACCTGGAAAAGTACAAGGCGAGGCTGGTTGCCAAAAGCTACTCACAGCAGAAAGGCATCGACTACACGGAAACCTTTACTCCTGTTGCAAAATTTGCCTCTATGCGCACGCTCTTTTCTTATGTAGTAGCTGAGGACTTCGAGATTCACCACATGGATGTCAAGACGGCATTCTTGAATGGTGACTTGGAGGAGGACATCTATATGGAGCAGCCGCAGGGATTCATCATGGATGGCCAGGCGCACCTAGCTTGTAAGCCGCAAAAGTCGCTGTACGGCCTCAAGCAAGCGTCGTGTGTTTGGAACCAGAAGTTGGATGCGGCGCTGCAATGCATGGGATTTGAGCACGTGAGTGTGACTACAGTGTGTATCGATGGCAGGATGAGCATGAGATCCTCATCATCATTGTCTACATGGATGACATGTTCCTCCTTTCCAACAGCATGTCTGTACTACAGGAGTTCTAGGAGGCCATGCAGAAGCGCTTCCAGATGTATGATCTCGGCAAGGCGTCGTACTTTCTCGGCATCCAAATCATGCGTGACCACAAATCACGCTCTCTCTCGTTGCAGCAGAGTCGCTACATCAAGGACGTCCTCTAACGGTTCGACATGGTAGAGGCTAAAGCCATCTGCACACCACTGGATACGCGGTAGTACCTCGTGAGCTTCAATGGAGAAGCAGATGCAACTGTGCGGCATACGTATCAGAGCGCCATCGGTAGTCTCATGTACCTGATGGTGGCAACCAAGCCGGACCTCGCAGAGGCTGTGAGTGTTGTGAGCCAGTACATGGCCAGTCCTGGACCTGAGCGCCAGAAGGCAGTGAAACGGATCTTTCGCTACCTTGCTCAAACCATCAACATCGGCATCACCTATAATGGCAACGACAACAACATCATCGCCTACACAGACGCAGATTGCGCTTTAAATCCTGAGGACCGTAGGTCCATCTCTGGACATGTGTTCCTCATGAATGGTGGGGCCATCAGCTGGTGCAGCAAGCAACAGGTGGTCGTGGCCACCTCAAGCACGGAAGCTGAGTACGTCTCTCTCAGCTTTGGAGCAAAGGAAGTAGTTTGGCTTCAGTGCCTCATGCGGGAGATGAGTGGGAGTGAAGTAGTTCCAGTTCATGTGCGCGTCGACAACCAGAGTGAAATCGCACTCGCCAAGAATCCTGAGCACCATGCAGGCACCAAGCACATTGGCATTGCATATCATTTCATCAGTAAGCAGGTCGCTGATTTTAGCACCAAGCCAGTGACTCGTGAGAAGGATCAATTCTGCATGAAGGCATGAGGACTGAGCCCACTCTGACTCTGGCAAAGTGGGGGATGGCTGGGAAAGGAGCCATCCGGCTCAGTTTGAGATCCAAATGAGCAAGTTCCAGGAAACTACTAGATGCCTGCTATGATCGTCAATCTGACTTCTTCATTCGAAATATCAGGTGCCAAAATGTCAACATGAGGCCGATCCAACAATCGGATTGGGAGATATGAGTTTTCAAAGTTTCCAGGGTTATCGACCATCGATATCCGGGTGACCATGGGCGTTGCTCCATGCGTTAGCGTGAGAAAAGAAAAAGGCAAGAGGTCCAGGGCCAAGACTTGATGGGAGAAGTATCCAAAAAGGTTCTAGATTATTGGGTTGCCTTGTTAGAGTGTGCTGACTAGCAAAAAGGTACTTGTCCTTACTTAATAGGTGAGATGAGATCCTTGTGTGCTAGCCATGGACACATGGCAATTCTCCATGGGATTCTCAGTTATGTAACCACTGGGAGTGTGCCACGAGAGCATTTTCTAGCTCTCTAGGTCGCGTGTGAGTGGTCAGCCTGATTGCTAGGCTGATTTCCTCCTTTGTATGAGATTATGGACTCTAGTGTTTGAGCCTTAGCCTCCATGGCTAGGTGGTGTGGCTTGTGAGAGGGCTGACTTGCCCAAGCTCTAGCTCTGTATGTACTCCATCATTTTGAGTGATTCAACAACCATTATTCAGCACAAGTGATGCCCTTATAGTCCCACATGTTTGCTGCTCCAAGGCTCTCTATATCCTCCAGATCCAACAGAAGAGTGTTTTGACCAGTTTGCAAACCTTGCTTTCTGGACCTTTCATTCCCTCAAGAAATTCCATCATCACTTTTTGTTGGAAAAGGAGCCATGCGGCTTGGTTTCAGGTCCACAAGAGCAAGTTCCAGGAAACTACTACAGGCCTGCTCCAATCGTCAATCTGAATTCACCATTGGAAAGGTCAGGTGGCAAAATGTCTAGGATCCAAGTTAGAGGCCGATCCAACGGTCGGATTGGGAGATCTGAATTTTCAAAGTTTCCCAGGTCATCGACCGCCGATATCTGGGTGACCATAGGCGATGGCTCCATGCCTTAACCTCAGAAAAGAAAAGGGCAAGAGGTCCAGGGTCAAGACCTGATGGAAGAAATATCCAAAAAGGTCCTAGATTCTTGGGTAACCTTGTCTGAGTGTGCTGACTAGGAAAAAGGTACTTCTCCTTAGTGTTTAGGTGAGGTGAGATCTTTCTGTGCTAGCCATGGACACATGGCCATTCCCCATGGGGTTGTGGGTTATGTGACTACTAGGAGTGCGCCATGAGAGAATTTTCTAGCTCTCTAGGTCGTGTGTGAGTGGTCAATCTGATTGCTAGGCTAATTTCCTCCCTTGTGTGAGAATATGGACTCTAGTGTGAGAGCCTTAGCCTCCATGGCTAAGTGGATTGGCTTGTGAGAGGGCTGACTTGCCCAAGCTCTAGCTCTATACGTACTCCATCATTTTGAGTGATGAAACAACCATTCTTCAGCAGAAGTAATGCCCTTCTAGTCCCATGTGTTTGCTGCTCCAAGGCTCCCTCTCTCCTTGAGATCCAACACTTGGTATCGCAGCCATGTTCTGCCACTTTCAGCCATCACAGGCTATGACTTTGAGGGTGACGGATTGGAAACAAACCTTCTTCAAATTTCACAATCAACTACTAGATCTTCAATTTTAAGAGACAAGGTTTCTAACAAGCGCAAGACCGCAAAGATCCAACAGTCGGATTGAGAGGTATGCTCAAAACAAGGTCGGCAAGGGCTACGCTCATCTCTCCTAGTAAGACTGTCACCTTGTGATGTTCATAACTTTCTCATTTCTTTGCCAAGTTTAAAAAGTAGCAGATAAGAACTGATTTATTATTCTTAAACCTTTCATTGGTGCAAAAATATTTGCATTCTATTCGTATATTTGGAAGAAACGCCGTTTACAAGCTGGCCGGTGTGAGCTGGTACAGGAGGAGAAGCATTCCCTCTTTTCAAAAGGGCATATTTTTGAACATTGCCTTTTGGTGACCCTGTTTTATGGGTCGATCTGAATTTTTCTCAGCTGAATTTTCTAGTGGTAGGCTTAGTTTTTCTGAAAATCCAGTCTATTGGCATCTATAGTCCATTTTTTGTCAAACAGATTTCTAGCAAAAGCAAGAGCAATAGCAGGGGTAGCGCTGCCACTCAAGGGCACCACTGAGCATCATCAAAGCTCAAAATGGTAGCAGTAGGCGTGGTTACAGCAGCCCAGCCCTTGGAGAGACTAAAGGGCGTGCCAACTTCACGTTTTGGAAGATCCGCACCCGCCTCCTTTGGGAGGAGAGGGGCTTGTGGGAGGTGGTGAGCGACATCGAGCGCTCCGCCTCCACAGGCAAAAAGCATCACCGTAGCGAAGGTGGTGGCGGGGAAGACGCCGCAAAAAGGTGTAGCAGATGCAAGTTCATCTACAACTGCACCGGCGGCATATGAGGAGTGGAAGAAGAAAGACAAGCAGGCCTATAGGCTGCTTGTCAACACCAGTTCCAACCCGCATCTTCACTACGTGAGTGAGAAGGCTACTGCAAAACAGGGATGGGACATGTTGTGCAAGAAGCATAAGAGCAAGGATCCTACATTCCTCGTGCTTTTGGAGGAGAAGATAATGGCGTTGAAAATGTAGGGTGGCAAAGGGATAGAGGCGTACTTGGACAGGGCAAAGGAGCTGGCGAAGCAGCTGAAAGCGGCCGGCAAGCTTGTGGAAGACACATGCTTCGTCCTCCTCTTGTTGAGGGGACTCCCAACAAGCGATGACAAGGTGCGAGACATGTTGGAGTACCACCCGACTCTCGACCTGGACTTCATCTACACGTACCTAGTGTAGGTAGAACTGCGTCGCAATGTAGTAAAGCGCAATGGCGGCATCAGTAGCAATGAAGCAGCTTTCATGGCCATGGGCTCACACAACCAACAGCAGCAGTAGCAGCACGGGAAGCAAATAGGCAAGAAGAAGGCCAAGTGCCTCTATTGCCAGAAAGAGGGGCACTACAAAAAAGAGTGCTTCGAGTTCAAGAGAGACCACAAGGAGCACCAGCAGCAGCAAAAGCAGTAATCTCCACAAGAACAGCAGCAGTCACAGCAACGTCAGTAGCAGCAACAATAGCAGCAGAACTAGACCTGCGTGCGCCATTTTGGCAACATGAACGTGGCCAAGGAGGTGCGCGACCACCTCTTCATGGCAACGTCTGATATGTCACACAAGGAAAAGGCGGAACTGGCATGGTACAAGGACTCAGGGTCTCCAAGAGTCTCACGCACCACAAGAAGTATTTACGCAGCTGCTCTCCATTCCCCCCCGACCGATTGCTTTGGGTGATGATCGGATGTTGTATGCTAAGGGGATTCGGATTGTGGAGATGTGTCTGGAGACCCCGTGTGGCATTTAAGTGGGGGTGTTCCATGGCGTGCTGTACGTACCTAATGCTGCGTTCAATCTTCTCTCAGTGTCCTCTCTCACCAACACAGGACTATGAGTCGTCTTTGACGACGACTATAGCTACATCTTCGACATGGAAACAGGAGAAGAGTTGGCCAGGTCGGTGAAGGAATGCGACATGGCAAAATCTGGCATGCGCGCTACGGCCACATCGGCATGCACGCCTCGCAGCAACTTCAAATAAAGCAGATGGTGCGTGACGTACCCACCATCTATAACTTTGAGCAGCAGTTGTGCATCGGCTGTTTGGAGGGGAAGCAGCATCGCAAGGCATTCTCTCGAATAGTAGAGTGCGCAAAGGAGGTGCTGGAGCTGGTCCACACATATTTGTATGGCCCGATGTAGACCCAGAGCTTTGGAGGCTCTATGTATCTTCTCACCTTCATTGATGATTTCAGCCATTATACATTTGTGTAGTACCTTTCCTCCAAGGATAAGTGCTTTGACAGGTTCAAGGAGTACAAGGCAATGGTGGAGAATCAGAATGGAAAGAAGATCAAGGCGATGCGCAACGACCGTGATAGGAGTACCTGAGCAAAGAGTTACAGGACCACCTTGCAAGAGCAGGCATCAAGGCGCAGCGCATCGCGCCATACTCATCGCAGCAGAATGGCGTAGCAGAACGCGCCAACCGTACCATAGTTCAGTCGGCATACTCCATGCTACACGCGGCAAGGCTCACCTACGACTTTTGGGCTGAAGAAATGAGCTCTACGGTGTACATCAAGGACCACAGTCCAACGAAGGCCGTGGAGCAGATGACGCTGTACGAGGAGTGTTTGGGCAAGAAGCTGAGCGTGGGTCATCTTCGCGCATTTGGCAGCTTGGCGCACATGCACGTCCTGAAAGAGAAGCGGCAGAAATGGGACGCGAAGAGCGCACAGATGCTCATGATCGGGTATGACGTGGCAAGCAAGGCGTATCGTCTCTACGAGAGGGATACTGGCCACGTCATCATCTCCAGGGATGTCATTTTCACCGAAAGTAACATCATCGGTACCAAAATCATCTACGAAGAGGCTGCTGAACCAGCAGCTAACGAAGCGGCGGGAGCAGATATTCTCCTTGACCTCGTCTCTCCTGACCCTTCCTCTACTGTGATAGTAGGAGAACCACTCTACTCTCCCATGTCTGATGCCGCAGAAATAGCGGCCTCATCGGCAGAAGTAGAGGAAGAGGATGCACCATCATCAACAGCAGGTCTGCGAGCAGCACTTTGCCAGCCGCCTGCTAACGCTCCAGCACCAGGTCGCAGGTACCCTCTTAGGGTGCGCTATAATCCTGGTAAGCGCGGGCATTTCTGGACGTTGCAAAAACCAGATCTAATGAATCTCGCAGTTACAGCAGACTCAGAGGAGCTAACGTCCTACAAGGAGGCTATGGCTGCACCAGATGCAGCAGATTGGGTGCAAGCTATGCAACAGGAGATACAGTCGCAGCTCAACAACGGCACATGGGAGCTGACTGAGCGTCCATCTAGACGCAAGGCAATCAAGTGCAATTGGGTATTCAAGAAGAAGCGGGGAGTAGATGGCAACCTGGAAAAGTACAACGCAAGGCTGGTCGCCAAGGGCTACTCGCAATAGGAAGGCATCGACTACATGGAAACCTTTGCTCCTGTTGTAAAGTTTGCCTCTGTGTGCACACTCCTTTCTTATGCAGTACTTGAGGACTTTGAGATTCACCACATGGATGCCAAGACGGCATTCTTGAACGGTGACTTGGAGGAGGAGATCAATATGGAGCAGCCGGAAGAATTTGTCATGGATGGCCAGGAGCTCCTGGTTTGCAAGCTGCAGAAATCTTTGTACAACCTCAGGCAAGCGTCGCGTGCTTGGAACCAGAAATTGGATGCGGCGCTGCAGTGCATGGGGTTTGAGTGTAGTGAGTATGACTACAGTGTCTATCACTGGCAGCATGGTCATGAGGTGCTAATCATCATCGTTTATGTGGATGACATGCTTCTCCTTTCCAACAGCATGTCTACACTGTAGGAGTTCAAGGAGGCCATGTAGGATCGCTTCTAGAAGTCTGATATTAGGAAGGCATCATACTTCCTCGGAATCCAGATCACGCATGACCGCAAATCACACTCTCTTGCGCTGCATCAGAGCCGCTACATCAAGGATGTCTTGCAGCGGTTTGGCATGGCAGAGGCCAAACCCATCGGCACGCCGCTGGAGTCGTGGCAGTACCTCGTGAGCTTTAATGGAGAAGCATATGCAGCTGAGCGGCAAAAGTACAAGA
>SZWC01005245.1:100162-118228 GCA_023375785.1 Penium margaritaceum
AAGGAGGCCATGTAGGATCGCTTCTAGAAGTCTGATATTAGGAAGGCATCATACTTCCTCGGAATCCAGATCACGCATGACCGCAAATCACACTCTCTTGCGCTGCATCAGAGCCGCTACATCAAGGATGTCTTGCAGCGGTTTGGCATGGCAGAGGCCAAACCCATCGGCACGCCGCTGGAGTCGTGGCAGTACCTCGTGAGCTTTAATGGAGAAGCATATGCAGCTGAGCGGCAAAAGTACAAGAGCGCTGTTGGCAGTCTCATGTACCTGATGGTAGCAACCAGGCCTAACCTTGCACAGGCTGTGAGCGCTTTGAGCCAATACATGGCTAATCCCAGACTTGAGCACCATAAGGCAATGAAGCTGATTTTTTGCTACCTTGCTCGAACCAACAACATTGGCATCACCTACAACGGCAACGACAACAACATCGTCGGCTACACAGACGCAGATTGGGCTTCAAACCCTGAGGACCGCAACTCCATCTCTGGACATGTGTTCCTCATGAATGGTGGGGCCATCAGCTGGTGTAGCAAGCGGCAGATGGTTGTGGCCACCTTTGTTGACGTGATATGCTCCTTGTCCATGGCTGAAATTTGGACAAGCACAGGACGGACTAGGCATGCACTGCTCCCTTGGAGTAAATCCCCTAAGTCTGGTCCAGATAGACAAGGCATGCACAGCTCCTTTGGAGCAAGTCCCCTTGGTCTAGTCTTGATAGCATAACCAGCAAATACTACCTAGCAGAACTCCTTGTGGCTTAGACGTTCCTGAGTTAGTCTCTGGAGCGAGAGGTCACTGGGTCAAAACTCAGCCCGGTGACTAATTTTCTTTGTTACCAAAAGGGGGACAGGAAGGTTCCAATCAACATCTTAGAACATTCCAAGGTCTTTCCTGGTGGTTGGTGCCACTTGTCGGTCACAAGGAGCGCCATGTAGGCAGGGGGGATGACACAATCTAGATTGCCCCCAAAGTGGCTCATCCAAGGAGCCATTGAGCCCCTAGTCTAGAGGCTGGCTCTAAAACTATAAGAACCTGTCATATCCCTGTCATTGAGTACAGTTCTTACCTTTGAGACTCCTCGCAGAGTTGTCCACTAGAGGCAGACACTAAAGAAGCATTGGTTGGTCTAAGCCCCAGGAGTTCGCTCCTCGCCCGAAAGTGACCAGGTGCTAAGGACACAATGCAAGGAGGTGTTTCCCATGAACTCCTCAGTGTGGAACCTTGGCCTTGAGGGTGATATCATCTCTTGGTTGTAATACCAAGAGCAGTCGACGGGAACAATTGTGTCAGAACCTGTTTTCTAGACCGTCGCCTCAGGCAGGTTGATTAAGGGTTATGGGTCCACATTGACTAGTTCTATGGCACGCTTCTACGCACTCTCTTGCCCTCTATATCATGTAGCGCGCATCAGCTCCATTAGCTCCATCTGCTCCATCTGCTCTATGAGCTCCAACGGCGGGTGCGGGTACTTAGCGAACAAGGGCCAAGGATAAGCTCTGCCCTTGGAGGTACGACCCTTGGACCCTAACCAGGATAAGCTCTGCCCTTGGAGGCACGATCCTGGGTTCACTAGTGTGCGTTCTTCTCTGTTTGCAGATGATGAACGTACCTTCGGCCCTAACCAGGAAAAGCGACAAATCTGGACCTTATAAACTTGTAGCAGAAACAGCCTACATCAGCCTGCATCGGCATGAAGAAAGCAAAAAAGCAGAGAAGCAGAGAAGTAGTATGACGACTCCCGCGATGCTCACTCTCGAGCAGGTCAATGGTGCGATGTCAAAGTTTACATGGTATGGTTTTCCCTTGTGGAGATGGCAATTTGAGATTTTCATGAGGGTGCGTGGCTACTTGAAGATGTTCTTTGGAGAAGAGGTTGAACCTCCAAAAACAGACCCTCGATATGAAGCGTGGAGTGTCAAAAATGACATGGCGCTTGCGATTCTTGTGACATAAGTACACGAGTCACAGCATGTCCACCTCCTAGGTGTCATACATGCATCAAATGCTTCTAAGAAGCTTGCACGTGTACACCAATCAACATCTCTTGCAAATCGCCTCTTCATCCTTCAAAAGCTGATTTTGATGAGGATGAGCGAGGGAGAGTCAATTTTGGACTTCTTGTTGCACTTTCAAGGACTGCTACAGCAAGTGACCCAAATGAACTAGGAAATCAACACCAACATGCAGGCCATGATCCTCCTCATTACGCTACTTGGAAGCTGCGGTCTTCTGATCCCCATCTTTGGCAATTAGAAGGAGGAGGATTTGACGTATGAGGCAGTGTCCGAGTACGTGCGCAATGAGGCCATGCGTTGTAGCGGTAGTGAGGCTAACATTTCAGCCTATGTTGCACAGCACGGTGGTCGTGGCAACAACTCCTCTTCTTGTCAGAGCAGTAGCGGAAGCGTTGGCGGTGGAAGAAAAGGTAATGGTGGTGGTTGAAAGAGTTAAAAGAGTCCCAGGAAGTGCCATAACTATGGCAAGCGTGGGCATTGGGCACGGGAGTGCAAGGCTCCCAAGAAGGAAGACGGAATTCATGCTGGTAGATATGAGGGTAAAGCAAAGGATAAGGAGTTGACGAAAATGATGGCTGAGAGCGTACCGGCAACCAAGGGAGCGGCACTCCTCAAGCGTGGAGCCTATGGGCTCTTCTCTAGCACAAACCACCACTCTTCAAGGGAGAAGGATGGGTTCATCTCCATTGGGGATACCGAATGTCGCTTCAGGTGTGCCAACAGCAGCCTTGTCCATGTGCAAGGCGAGCGAGATAAGTTGATCAGCATCAACGTGAACGGTGCTGAAAAAGACTTGAAGCTGGAGAACTTCGTCTACATGCTGTCTTTCGCGGCAAACCTCTTGTCAGTGTCCAAAATCACGGACCACGACATGACGGTCGTCTTCACAGAGGAGGAGGCCGTGATTGTCAAAAACAAGGACATCAAGATCTCCTATCGAAAGGAGAGTCTTGTTGCACATGTCCCAAGAGTTCATGGGCTCTACGTACTGCATAAGAAACCCCCTAAAAGTACAAATGAGGCATATGTGGCGGTTGAAGAGTCCAAGTCTCCAAAGCCTGATGTTGCACCACAAGCTATCACCATGGCGGCCAACTCATCCAACACGGATGCTGAGCAATGGCACAGGCAGTTTGGCCATGTGGCCGACAGCACATTGGAACCTAAGCAGCAGCATGAAGTGGTTCATGGGATAGAAGGATGCAAGGTCAAGGATGAGGGACAGTGCAAAAAGCTGTGTGAGCCATGCCTCCAAGGCAAGGCGAAGAGAAAGCCTTTTGAGCGTAATGGGCAACGTGCGGTAGCAATCTTGGGCCTGATTCACTCAGATGTGTGCGGACCATTCCGTACCCTTTCGAACGGCGGCAGCAACTAATTATTGACCTTCATCCATGACCACAGTCGCAAGATGTGGATCTACTTCCTCAAGACGAAGGGAGAGATCAAGTAAATTTTGCAAGAGTTTGTCGCGATGGTAGAGCTGCAGACAAGCAAGAAGGTCAAGGCACTACGCACGGAGAACAGTGGTGAGTACGAGGCCTACAAAGGCAGGTTGAGCCAACACGGCATCAACCACTAGACCACGACGGCTTACTCCTCCGAAAGTAATGACGTTGGCGAGCGGATGAACCAAACTATCCTCGGCATGACACGAAGCATGCTATTCGACACCAAACTCCCACCTCCCTTCTGGGCTGAAGCTGCAAGAACTGCTTGCTACCTTGTGAATCTCANGGCCTACAAAGGCAGGTTGAGCCAACACGGCATCAACCACTAGACCACGACGGCTTACTCCTCCGAAAGTAATGACGTTGGCGAGCGGATGAACCAAACTATCCTCGGCATGACACGAAGCATGCTATTTGACACCAAACTCCCACCTCCCTTCTGGGCTGAAGCTGCAAGAACTGCTTGCTACCTTGTGAATCTCATTTTGGCAGCCGCACTTGGAAGGTGTGGTAAGAAGAAGCAAGAGAAGCAGCTCAGGACACCTCAAAAGGCTTGGTCAGGGAAGAAGCCAAATGCCTCACACTTGAGGATCTTTGGCTATTCTGCAAAGGAAAATGTCCAATAAGGAGAAGGAAGTGGTAAGCTGGATGCATGTGCTCGTAAGTGTGTAATGGTCGGATACGACACCGCACACAAGGAATACAAGCTCTGGGACCAAGCTGCTGGAAAGCTCATCAGGAGCCGAGATGTCGAGTTTGATGAAAGGACGCTCGGCAAGGGAGGGTTGCTGGACCCTGTCCATGCTCCCAAATGAGAGTGGTTTGTGTTGCTCAAGTCAAGTGATCAGGTACCAGAAAACTAGCAGATGGTGCCAGTGAAGGATGGTGCTGCAGGCAGGGTGGCTGTGCACACTGACACAACGACGGAGTCTGACACTGAGTTCGAGTCATCCGAGGCCTCAGAGTCAAACGCTAAGGCCATTGGCTCTTCCTCAAACGACGGATCACTGTCAGCGCAGGAGCAACAGAAGCAACTATGCCTTGAATCACCATCAGCAACACTCCGGCATAGTACGCACAGAAGAAATCTCCGTCCAAGTACGATGTTGAGAGCACAGAATGGACCGGACTCAGCTGGTCATGCTTGGCTCAGGGAGAGCCTGTGAGCGTAACGGAGGCTATGAACATGCCAGATGTGGCCAAGTGGAAGGAGGTAGTGGATAGCGAACTTGCATCAATTGAAGAGAACAAAACATGACATCTGATGGACAGGCCCCCAAACGCACACGTGGTGGGGTCAAAGTGGGTACTCCAAAAAACGTTCACGTAAGATGGTGCTATCCACAAGTATAAGGCAAAAGTTCTAGCGAGGGGGTTTTCCCATCGTGCAGGCTCGGAGTACGAGGAGACCTTCGCGCATGTCGTCACCTTTACCTCCATCAGATCCATGTTGGGCATCGCAGCTCCAAAAGATCTAGAGGTCCACCAGATGGATGTCAAGACGGCTTTCCTCTACAGGAATCTAGACAAAGAAATGCTGATGGAAGTGCCCAATGGAGTGAAAGCTCCAGGAGGCAAGGTTTACAAACTGGTCAAAGCGCTGTATGGGCTGAAACAGGCTCAAAGGATGTGGTACAAGGAGATGGACGGCTTCATGGCCAGGCTCACCTTCACGTACTGCCAGAATGACCCTGGTGTCTATGTACGGGAGAACGAGCAAGGCTTGATGCTGGTTGCACTGTACGTGGAAGATCTGATCATCTGCTCGTCATCGGTCAAGCTTTTGAACAAGCTGAAGACAGAGGTCAGCAACAATTTCAAGATGAAGGACATGGATCCGCTCGATTTCTATCTCGGGATAGCCGTCAACCGCAATCGAGCAATAGGCACCATCGAGCTCAACCAGACCATGTACATCATGGAAGTCCTCAAGCGTTACAACATGGAGCTTTACAAAGCTGATCAACACACCCATGACAATGGACATCAAGCTCTCCTCCTCCATGAGCCCCAGTACGGAAGCAGAACGGCGTGAGATGGAGAACATTCCCTCCTAGTCAGCTATTGGCAGCCTCATATATGCCATGGTAGGAACACGCCCTGATATTTGCTATGCTGTGGGACAAGTGAGCAGGTTTGTGGCCAATCCACGGCCACACCACTGGCAAGCAGTCAAGCGGATCATGCGCTATCTACAAAAGACCCAACACATGTGACTCCAGTTTGGAGGCCAAGAAGGATTTGACCCACTGCGCCTGGTGTGCTACACAGACGCCGACAGGGGAGGAAGAATCGATGCCAGAAAGTCCACATTGGGCTTTGTGTACCTCTTCAACGGTGGTATAGTCTCTTGGGCAAGCAGAAAGCAAGACGGAGTCTCCCTCTCTAACGCTAAGGAAGAGTACGTCGCTCTGTCAGAAGCATGCAAGGAGACATAGTGGCTACGTAGTTTGCTTACCGAGATGAAAGTGCCACAAACGGAGGCAACAGAGGTCTGCATCGACCACAAGAGCGCCATGAAAACGGCAAAGGATGATGTCATCTCCCGGCAGACCAAGCACATCGACACTAGGTACCNAAGCATGCAAGGAGACATAGTGGCTACGTAGTTTGCTTACCGAGATGAAAGTGCCACAAACGGAGGCAACAGAGGTCTGCATCGACCACAAGAGCGCCATGAAAACGGCAAAGGATGATGTCATCTCCCGGCAGACCAAGCACATCGACACTAGGTACCTCTACTCACACGACCTGGTTGTAAAGGAGATCGTGGACCTGGAATACGTGGAGACCAGGAACATGCTCGCAGATTGCATGACAGAGGCGCTCGACTAGGAATTACGGTCTACAGGTACTCGAGGCATCGGTATGGTCAACGTAGCTGACAAAGACAGAGGCCAAGACTGCGGAAGAGAGGAGAGATCTCACAGCTAATGGAAAGAGGTGCAAGGGAGAGTTTGTTGACCTGGTGGCTGGCGTCACTTGGTGGTCAAAGGGAGCGCCATGTAGGCAAGGGGATGACCCAAGGAGTAACTGCGCGCCTAGGCTGTAGTATTTGCTAGCTATACTATCCAGATTAGACCAAGGGGACTTGCTCGAAAGGAGCATTGCATGCCTTGTGTATGTAGACCAGACTTAGGGAACTTACTCCAAGGGAGCAATGCATGCCTAGTCCGTCCTGTGCCTGTCCAAATATCAGCCATGGACAAGGAGCATATCAGGTCGACAACACTCCCCAGTGCAGTGGCGTTGCCTAGCGGATGAACCAGACTATCCTCAGCATGACACAAAGCAAGCTCTTCGACGCCAAAACTCCCACCTCGCTTCTGAGCTGAAGCTGCAAGAACGGCTTGCTACCTTTTGAATCTCACTCCGGTAGTCGCGCTTGGAAGATGTGATAAGAAGCAGTAAGAAAAGTAGCTCAAGACGCCAGAGGAGGCTTGATCTGGGAAGAAGTATTATACCTCACACTTNGGTCGACAACACTCCCCAGTGCAGTGGCGTTGCCTAGCGGATGAACCAGACTATCCTCAGCATGACACAAAGCAAGCTCTTCGACGCCAAAACTCCCACCTCGCTTCTGAGCTGAAGCTGCAAGAACGGCTTGCTACCTTTTGAATCTCACTCCGGTAGTCGCGCTTGGAAGATGTGATAAGAAGCAGTAAGAAAAGTAGCTCAAGACGCCAGAGGAGGCTTGATCTGGGAAGAAGTATTATACCTCACACTTGTGTTGGATCTAGAGGAGAGAGGGAGTCTTGGAGCAGCGAGCATGTGGGACTGAAAGGGCATCAGTTGTGCTGTAGAATGGTTATTGAATCACTCAAAACGAGGGAGTACATATACAGCTAGAGCTTGGGCATGTGAGCCCTCTCACAAGCCACACCACTTAGCCATGAAGACTTAAGCTCACACACTAGAAGATATCAGCCTACCAATCAAGGTGAGCACCCACACACGACCTTGAGAGCTAGGAAATGCTCTCATGGCATACTCCTAGTAGTCACATAACCCATAATCCCATGGAGAATTGCCATGTGTCCATGGCCAGCACACAAGGATCTCACCTAACCTAAAAAGTAAAGAGAGGTACCTTTTTCCTAGTGAGCAATCTCTGACAAGGGAACCCAAGAATCTAGGACATTTTTGGATGTTTCTCCCATCAGGCCTTGACCCTGGACCTCTTGCCTTTCTCTTTTTTGGGCTAAGGCATGGAGCCGTCACCCATGGCCACTCAGATATCGGCGGTCCATGACCCCGGAAACCTGGATACTTCATATCTCCCAATCCGACTATTAGATGGGCCTGAAACGTGGACCATAGACAATTTGCCATCTGATCTTTCTAATCGTCAAGTTGTATCAACAATCGAAGTAGGCATCTAGTTGTTTCTTGCAACTTGCTCCTCTGGACCTGAAACTGAGCCGGATGGCCCCTTTTTCCAACAATCTCCCACTTTGCGACAATCAGAGTCGACTGAGTCCACATGCCTTCATGCAGAACTGCTCCTTTTTCACGGGTCACTGGCTTGGTGTACAAATTAGCAACCTACTTGCTGATTGGAGTAAACTCTAGCTTGATAGCACCCTATTGCACCACTTGCCTAATGAAGTGATATGGGCTGTCAATGTGCTTGGTGCATGCATGGTGCTCATGATTCTTGGCAAGTGCGATTGTGCTCTTGTTGTCAACGCGCACATGAACTCAAACTACTGTACTTCGACTCATCTCCGCCATGAGACGCTGAAGCCAAACTGCTTCTTTGGCTCCAAGACTGAGAGAGACGTACTCTGTTTTTGTGCTTGAGATGGTTACGACCACGTGCCACTTGCTGCACCCGCTGATGGCCCCGCCATTCATAGATGGATTTTCGGTCCTCGGGGTTTGAAGCCCAATGTGCGTTTGTGCAGCCGATGATGTTCTTGTCATTGCCGTTATAGGTGATACCCATGTTGATGGTTCCAGCAAGGTAGCGGAAGATCTATATCACTGCCTTCTAGAGCTCAGGTCCGTGATTAGCCATGTACTGGCTCATAGTGCTCACAGCCTGTGCAAGGTCCAACCTCGTTGCCACCATCACGTCAATGAGATTGCCGACGTCGCTCTGGTACTTCTGTTGCTCAGATCCATCTGCTTCTCTATTGATGCTCATGAGGTACTGCCGTGTTTCCAGCAGGGTGCCGATGGGTTTGACCTCCGCCACGCCGTAGCACTGCAAAACATCCTTCATGTAGCGGCACCGTTGCAGCGAGAGATAGCGTCATTTGCGGTCACGCGCGATCTAGATTTCGAGGAAGTATGATGCCTTCCCAAGATCAGACATCTGGAAGCACTCATACATGGCCCCTTTCAACTCCTGCAATGTAGAAATTGTGTTTGAAAGATGAGCATGTCATCCAAAAAGACAATGATGATGAGCATGTCATGACGATGCTGCCAGCAATACACGCTATGAACACACTCACTGTGCTGAAACCCCATGCACTGCACCGCCGCATCAAATTTATTGTTCCAAGCATGCGACGCTTGCTTGAGGCCGTACAGCGACGTCTACAACTTGCAAACCAGTTCCTCCTGGCCATCCATGACAAACCCTTCCGGCTGCTCCATGTAGATTTCCTCCTCCAAGTCACCATTCAATAATGCGTCTTGACATCCATGCGGTGAATCTCGAAGTCATAAGCTGCTGCATAAGAAAGGATTGTGCCCACAAAGGCAAACTTTGCAATAGGAGAAAATGTTTTCGTGTAGTTGATGCCTTCCTGCTGCAAGTAGCCCTTGGTAACCAACCTTGCCTTGTACTTTTTGAGGTTGCTATCTGCGCCTCTCTTCTTCTTGAACACCCACTTGCACTTGATTACTTTACGTCCGGGTGGACGCTTAATCAGCTCCCACGTATTGTCGTCAAGCTGTGACTGTATCTCTTGCTACACAGCTTGTGCCTTATCCGCTACATCTGGTGTAGCTATGGCCTCGTAGGATGTTGGCTCGTCTGAATCTTCTACAACTATGACAATCATCTGGTCTGGTTTTTGCAGCATCCACAAATGCCCGCGCTCAACGGGCTTGTAGCGCACCCTGAGGGGGCACCTGCGACCTGGTGCCGGGGCGTTAGTGGGCAGCTGGCGTGGTATTGCAGGTACAACTGCTACTGGTGGTGGTGCTGTATCTCCTTCCTCTACGTCTGCCGATGAGGCCATTGTATCTGCTGCATCAGACATGGGAGAATAGAGTGGTTCTCTCACTGTTACAGTAGAGGACAGGTGAAGAGAGACGGCGTGAGGAAGAATGTCTGCTCCCACTACTTCCTCATCTGTTGGTTCTGCTGCCTCTTTACAAATGATGTTGGTGCCGATGACATTGCTTTCATAGAAAACGACATCCCTGGAGATGATGACGTGGCCAATATCCCTCTAGTAGAGACCATACACCTTGCTTGCCACGTGATAGCCAATCATGAGTTTATGTGCGCTCTTCGCGTCCTATTTATGCCTCTTCTCCTTGGACACGTGCATATGCGCCAAGCTACCAAACGCTCGAAGATGACCGACGATCGGTTTGTTCCTCAACCACGCCTCGTACGGCGTCATCTGCTCCAGGGCTTTGGCAGGACAGCGGTTCTTGATGTACACCGCAGTGCTCACTGCTTTGGTTCAGAAGTCATATGTGAGCCGAGCCGTGTGCAGCATAGAGCGCGCTGACTCAACGATGGTGCGGTTGGTGCGTTCTGCTATGCCGTTCTGCTACGGTGAGTATGGCGCGGTGCGGCGTGCCATGATGCCTTCTGTTGCGAGATAGTCCTGGAACTCCTTGCTTAGGTACTCTGCGCCACGATCGCTGCACAACGCCTTGATCTTCTTTCCATTCTGGTTCTCCACCATTGCATTGAACTCCTTGAATCTGTCAAAGCACTGGTCCTTGGAGGTGAGGAAGTACACAGCAGTGTGACGGCTGAAATCATCGAGGTGAGAAAATACCTAGAGCCTCCAAAGCTCTGGGTCTGCATCGGGCAACACAAGTCTCTATGGACCAGCTCCAGCAACTCTTTTGCACGCTCCCGTGCTCCAGAGAACGCCTTGCGATACTGCTTTCCCTTTAAACAGGTGATGCACAACTACTACATGACGTTAGAGATGGTGGGTAAGTCACGCACCATGTACCTTGTTTGAAGTTAGTGCAAGGCACACATGGCGATGTGGCCATAGTGCGCATGCCACATTTTGCCATCTGTCGCCTGCACCACTGCTACAAGAGTCTGCTCACAGGGGATCTTGGTTGCCCCCAACAGGCGGTACATGTGGTCTTCTTTCATCGACCTGGCGAACTCCTCTCCCGTTTCCTTGTCGAGGATATAGCCATAGTTTTCGTCAAAGACGACGCGTAATCCTGTATTGGTTAGAGAGGAGATTGGGAGGAGGTTGATTATAGCATCAGGTACATATAGCACGCCATTGAACACTCCTACTTCAATGCCAAGCGCGGTCTCTAACCACATCTCTAGAATTCAAATCTCCTCATCAAACACCACCCGATCATCACCCAAAGCAATCGGTCGTGGGGGAATGGAGAGCAACTGCCTAAACCACTCCTTGTGATGCGTCAGGCTCTTAGTACACCATGAGTCCTTGTACCATGCGAGATCCGCGTTCTCCTTTTGCGACATGTCAGACTTCGCGATAAAGAGGCGGTCCGCACCTCCTTGGCCACGTTCATGTTGCCAAAGTGGCACTCGTCGGTCTGGTTCTGCTGCTGTTGTAGTTACTGGTACAGACGTTGCTTTTACTACTACTGTTGCTGCTGTGGAGATTGCTGCTTTTGCTGTTGTTGGTGCTGCTCTTTTCGGTTCCTCTTCAGCTTTAAATACTCACTGTAGAATAGCAGAATGGCATAGTAGAACTCAGCGCAGAAGGTCTTTGGCTATGCCGTTCTGCTGTATTGACAAGGAGCCTCTAGGCAAAACGGCAAAACGGAAGAATAGCAGAACGGCCTTACACAACTCAGCGCAGGTGGTGTCCCTCGTTATGGTAGTAGTGGCATGGACCTTTCTTCTTGCCTCTTCCCTGCCCAGACTGCTGTTGCTGCTGGTTACGCAGGCTTGTGGCCACAAAAAATACTTCAATGCTACCGCCACCATTGCGCTTTGCTGCATTGCGATGCAGTTCCACCTGCACCAGGTGTGTACAGATGAAGTCGAGATCAGAGTTGGCTGGCACTCCAGCGTCTCTCACACCGTGTCGTAGCTGGTTGGGAGTCTCCTCAACAAGAGGAGGATGAAGCGCGTCTCTTCCACAAGATTGCCGGCCGCTCTTAGCTGCTTTGCCTGCTCTTTTGCCGTGTCCAGGTACGCCCTCATCCCTTCACCACCTTGCATTTTTAGCGCCATCATCTTCTCCTCCAACAGCATGAGGAATGCAGGATCCTTGCTCTCATACTTCTTAGACAACGTATCCCACCCCTCTTTTGCAGTAGTCCTGTCACTCACGTACTGAAGATGGTATTGACAAGGAGGCTCTAGGCCTGCCTGTCCTTCTTCTTCCTCTCCTCATATGCTGCTGCTACAGTTGTAAATGAACTTGCATCTGCTGCACCTTTCTATAGCGTCTTTCCCACCACCACCTGCGCTGTTGTGATGCCTTTAGCCTGTGGAACCGGAGCTGGCTCGTCGCCGCTTACCACCTCGCACCAGCCCCTCTCCTCCAAAAGGAGGCGGGTACGGATACTCCAAAACGTGAAGTTAGCGCGTCCCTCCAGCCTCTCCAAAGGCTTTGCTTCTGTCATGACCCTGCTACTGCCATTTGAGCCTTGGTAATGCTCAGCGCTGCCCTTAGATGGCAGCGCTACCCCTGTTTCTGTTACTACTTGTGCCAGAAATCTGTCTGACAGAAAATGGACTATAGATGCTAGCTGACTAGGTATTTGGTGAAACAGAGACCGCCGCTGCAAAATGCAGCTCAAATACTTTTTAGATCGACCCATAAAATAGGGTCATCAATAGGGGACTTTGAAATATATGCCCTCCTCAAAACACGGTATGCTACTCCTACTCGAATTCAGAGCAGCCATCTTGTAAACAGCATGTCTCCCAAACGAATCGATGGAATGCAAATACTTTTGCACCAGTGGAAATCTTGGCAAAAACAACATAATTCGCATGTGCCAATTTGTAAATTTGAGGAATAAACAAGAGAGTTATTGTCATCACAAGGCGACAGTCTTACTCATAAAGAAGAGTGTAGCCCTGGCCGACCTGGTTTTAAGCATAACTCTCAATCGAACCGTTGGATCTTTGTGATCTTGGACTCCTTGGAAAGGTTCTGGTCAATCGTCAAATTTGGTCAAGGTTTGACCCTAACCCATCTCTCAAAGGGACGGCCTGCGCTGGCTGAAACTTGCAGAACTTGGCTCTGATGCCAAATATTGGATCTCAAGGAGAGAGGGAGCCTTGGAGCAGCGAGCATGTGGGACTAAAAGGGCATTAGTTGTGCTAAAGAATGGTTGTTGAATCACTCAAAATGAAAGAGTACATGTACAGCTAGAGCACGGACAAGTCAACCCTCTCACAAGCCACACTACTTAGCCATGAAGGCTAAGGTTCACACACGAACTATAATCTTACACAAGTGGTAAAATCAACCTAGCAATCAGGCTGACCACTCGTACATGACCTAGACAGCTAGGAAATGCTCTCATGGCATAGTCCTTGTTGTCACATAGCCCACAATCTCATGGAGATTCACCATGTGTCCATGGCTAGCACACAAGGATCTTACCTCACCTAAAAAGTAAGGAGAGGTACCTTTTTCCTAGTCAGCATACTCTGACAAGGCAACCCAGGAATCTAGATCCTTTTTGGATTTCTCTCTTATCAGGTCTTGACCCTGGACCTCTTGCCTTTTTCTTTTCTCAGCCTAAGGCATGGAGCCGTCACAAATGGTCACCCAGATATCGGCGGTCCATGACCTCGGAAACTTAAAATATTCATACCTCCTAATGCAAGTGTTGGATCGGCCTGAAACTTAGACTATAGACAATTTGCCACCTCATCTATCGAAAGAAAACGTTAGATTGACGTTTGGAGCAAGATTTTGGTAGTTTCATGGAACTTTCACCCGTGGACTTGAAAATGAGCCGGATGGCCCCTTTTCTTACAACTTGAGAGTCTTTGGCTGTACTGCCGGGGCAAAGGTCCAAGCAGGGGAAGGAAGTCGCAAGCTAGAAGTAAGCGCTTGCAAGTGTGTAATGGTCGGATACAAAACTACATACAAGGCGTACAGGTTGTGGGACCAAGCGGCCACAAAGCTCATTAGGAGTCGAGATGTTGAGTTTGAAGAAAGGACGCTCGGCAAGGGAGAGTTGCTAGATCCTGTCCATGCTCCTAAATCATGAGTGTGGTTGTGTTGCTAGAGTCAACTAATCAGGCACTTGATAACCGGCAGATTGTGCCAGCGAAGGATAGTGCTGTAGTGAGAGTGGCTATGCAGGCTGACGCAACGACAGACTATGAGTCTGAGTCTGAGTCGTCTAAGGTTTCTGAGTCGAACTTTGAGGCCGGTGGCTCTTCCTAAAATAACAGATCACTCGCAATGTAGGAGCAACATAAGCAAATAAACCTTGAACCACCAACAACAACACTCCGACATAGTAAGCGCCAGATGAAACCTCCATCCAAGTATGATGCTGAGAGTGTAGAATGGACTAAACTCAGCAGGTCATGCTTGGCTCAGGGAGAGCCTGTGACCGTAACAGAGGCTATGAACATGCCAGATGTCGCAAAGTGGAAGGAGGCAGTGGATAGCGAACTCGCATCCATTGAAGTGAATGGAACATGGGTCTTGGTGGACACGCCTCCAAAACGCACACATAGTGGGGTCAAAGTGGGTACTCCGGAAAAAAGTTCAAGTAGGAAGATAAGTACAAGGCAAGTGTTGTGGCGAATGGGTTTTCCCAACGTGTAGGCACAGAGTATGAGGAGACCTTCGCGCCTGTCATCACCTTTGCCTCCATGAGATCCATGTTGGGTATCGCTTGTCCAAAAGATCTAGAGGTCCACCAGATGGACGTCAAAACAGCTTTTCTCTATGGGAAGCTAGATAAAAAAGTGCTGATGGAAATGCCGGAGGGAGTGAGAGCTCCGAAGGGTAAGGTTTACAAACAGGTCAAAGCTCTCTACGCATTGAAACTATTGACCTGATATGCTCCTTGTCCATGGCTGATATTTGGACAAGTACATGACAGACTAGGCATGCACTGATCTCTTGGAGTAAGTCCCCTAAGTCTGGTCCAGATAGACAAGGCATGCATTGCTCCGTTGGATCAAGTCCCCTTGGTCTAATCTGGATAGAATATCCAACAAATACTACCTAGGACTACGCCTTGTGGCTTAGACGTTCTAGAGTTAGTCTCTAAAGCGAGAGGTCACTGGGTCAAATCCCAGCCCGGTGACTAATATTCTTTGTGAACAAAAGGGACACGGGAAGGTTCTAAGAGACATCTTAGAACAATCCAAGGTCCTTCCTGGTGGCTGGCGCCACTTGGCGGTCATAGAGAGCGCCATGTAGGCAGGGGGGATGACGCAATCCACATAGCCCCCAAAATGGCTCATCAAAGGAGCCAGTGCCCGCCTAGACTAGAGGCTGGCTTTAGGACTATAAGAACCTGTCACTTGCCTGTCATTGAGTACAGTTCTTACCTTTGAGAATCCTGACGGATTTGTCCACCAGAGGCAGAGACTAAAGAAGCATTGGTTGGTCTAAGGCCAAGGAGTTTGCTCCTCGCGCGAAAGAGACCAGGTGCTAAGGGTAAAGTGCAAGGAAGTGATTCCTATAAACCACTCAGTGTAGAACCTTGGCTCTCAGGGTGATATCATCTCTTGGTTGCAATACCAAGAGCGGTCGGCGGCAACCATTGTGTCGGAACTCGTTTTCTAGACCGTCGCCTCAGGCAAGTTGACACAAGGAGTTGTCCTAAGTAGTTTTTGCTGGCTATACTATCCAATTTAGACCAAGGAGACTTGCTCCAAAAGAGCAGGGCATGCCTTGTCTGTTTGGACCAAACTTAGGGGACTTACTCCAAGGGTACGCTGCATGCCTAGTCCGTCTTGTGCCTCTCCAAATGTCAGCCATGGACAAGGAGCATATCAGGTCAACAAACTCTCCCTTGCACCTCTGCCCATTAGCTGTGAGATCTCTCCTCTCTCAATCAGTCTTGGCCTCAGTCTTCGTCTTCTCCGTTGACCATACCAATGCCTCGAGTTCCTACAAAGTGGAATCTGCTGTCCAATGCCTTTGTCATGCTATCTGCAAGCATCTTCCTGGTCTCTAGGTATTCCAGGTCCACGATCTCCTTTGTGACCAGGTTGTATGAGCAGTGGTACCTGATGTCGATGTGCTTTGTCCCCCGGGAGATGACATCATCCTCTGCCATTTTCATGGGAATCTTCTTGTCGATGCGGACCTCGGTAGCATCTGTTTGTGGCACTTTCATCTTGGCAAGCAAACTGCATAGCTATTGTGTCTCCTTGCATGCTTCTGACAGAGCGACAGTCTTGCTTTCTGCATGCCCAATAGACTGTACCACCGTTCAAGAGGCACACAAAGCCCGAGGTGGACTTTTTGTCATCGATTCTTCCTCCCCAGTCGCTTTCTATGTAGGACACCGGCCGTAGTGGGTCAGATCTTTGTTGGCACCCAAACAAGAGTCCCATGTGTCGGGTCTTCTATAGATAGCGCATGATGTAATTGATTGCTTCCCTGTGCTGTGGCCCTAGATTGGCCACAAACCTGCTCACTTGTCCCACGGTATATCAAATGTCAAGGCGTGTTCCTACTATGGCATACATGAGGCTACCAAGAACAGATTGGTAGGGAATGTTCTCCATCTCATGTCTCGACTTCCGTGGTGGGGCTCATGGAGGAGAGCTTGATGTCAGTTGTCATGGGTATGCTAATGGGCTTGCACTCCTCCACGTTGTAGTGCTTAAGGACCTCAATGATGTACTTGGTCTGCTTCAGCTCGATGGTGCCTGCTGCTCGATTGCGGTGGATGGCTATCCCGAGGTAGAACTCGAGCGGACCCATGTCCTTCATCTTAAACCAGTTGCTAAGATCTGTCTTCAACTTGTTCAACAGCTCGACCGACGACGAGCACATGATCAGGTCATCCACGTACAGTGCAACCAGCATTGAGCCCTATTCATCCTCCCGCACGTAGACACTAGGGTCATGTTGGCAGTGCGTGAAGGTGAGCACGGCCACGAAGCCGTCCATCTCTTTGTACCACATCCTTGGGGCCTGTTTTAGCCCGTATAGTACATTGACCAGTTTGCAAAACTTGCCCTCTGTAGTTTTGACTCCCTCGGGCACTTCCATCAGGACTTCTTTGTCTAGCTTCCCATAGAGGAAAGCTGTCTTGACGTCCATCTGGTGGACGTCCAGATATTTTGCAGCATCGATGTCCAACATGGATCTGATGGAGGCAAAGGTGACGACAGGCAAGGTCTCCTCGTACTCTTAGCCTGCACGCTGGGAAAACCCCTTCGCCATAATCCTTGCCTTGTGTTTATCGATAGGACCACCTTACTTGAACGTTTTCCGGAGTACCCATTTTGACCCCACCAAGTGCGCGTTTGGAAGCCTGTCCACCAGAACGTATGTTCCATTCTCTTCAATGGACACGAGTTTGCTATTCACTGCCTCCTTCTCCTTGGCCGCATCTGGCATGTTCATAGCCTCCGTTACGGTCACAGGCTCTCCCTGAGCCAAGCATGGCCAGCTGAGTCCGGTCCATTCCGCACTCGTAGCATCATACTTGGGCAGAGGTTTCTTATGGCGCGTACTACGCCAGAGTGTTGCTGGTGGTGCTTGAAGGATAAGTTGCTTCTGTTGCTCATGCGCTGCTAGTGATCCGTTGTTTGAGGAAGAGCCACCGGCCTTAGAGTTTGACTCAGAGGCCTGGGACGACTCAGATTAACTGTCAGAGTTGGTCATTGTGTTAGCCTGCACAGCCACTCTCCCTGCAGTGCCATCCTTAACTGGAACCATCTGCCAGTTCTGAGGTGCTTGATCACTTTATTGGAGCAACACAACCTACTCTCCTGATTTAGGAACATGGACGGGATCCAGCGACTCTCCTTCACCGAGCGTCTTTTCCTTGACTTGACATCTAGGCTTCTCATGAGCTTTCGAGCCGTCTGGTCCCATGACATGTACGCCTTGTGTGCAGTGTCATATCCGACCATTACATACTTGCGTACGCATGCATCCAGCTTCCCACTACCTTCTTCTCCTCGGACCTTTGCCAATGTAGTACAACCAAAAACCCTCAAGTGTGAGGCATTTGGCTTGTTATCTGACCAAGCTTTCTGTGGCGTCCTGAGCTACTTTGCATGTTGCTTCTTACCATGCCTTCCAAGCGTGGCTCCCGGAGTGAGATTCAAAAGGAAGCTGCGGCCCCAAAGCAAGGTGGGAGTTTGGTGTCAAAAGAGCATGCTTTGTGTCATGCCGAGGATCGTCTGGTTCATCCTTTCGACAACGTCATTGCTCTGGGGAGTTTAAGGCATGATGGTCTGGTGGTTGATGCCGTGTTGGCTCAACCACCCTTAG
>SZWC01005245.1:118872-129135 GCA_023375785.1 Penium margaritaceum
CGACAAGACTCTCCTTGGGATAGGAGATATTGATGTCCTTGTTCTTGACAATACCGGCCTCCTCCTCCGTGAAAATGTTTGTCATGCCCTGGTGTGTGATTTTGGACACCGACAGGAGGTTTGCCACAGAAGACGGCATATAGACGACGTTCTCCACATTCAAAGCTTTTTCAGCACTGTTCACGTTGATGCTGATCAACTTATCTCCCTCGCCTTGCGCATGGACAAGGCTGCCGTTGGCACACCTGAAGCAACGTTCAGTCTCCCCAATGGAGCTTATCCCATCCTTCTCCCTTGAGGAGTGGTGGTTTGGCCCAAAGTCGAGCCCGTAGGCTCCACGCTTGAGTAGTACCGCTCCCTTAGTTGTCGGCACGCTCTAAGCCATCATGTTGAATTCCTTTTTATCCTTTCCTTTGGCCTCGTTTCTACCACCATGATCTCTGTCTCCCTTCATGGGAGCCGTGCACTCCCGTGCCCAATGCCCAGGCTTGGCCCTGTTATGACAGTTCCCAGGACGCTTTGAACCTTTTCCACCGCCACCATTTCCTTTTCCTCCACCGCCACTGCTTCCGCCGCCACTCTGACCAGAAGAGGAGTTGTTGCCACGACCACCATGCTATGCACCATAGGCTGAAATGCTAGCCTCGCTAACGCTGTGACGCATGGCCTTGTTGCGCACGTACTCGAACACTACCTCATACGTCAAATCCTCCTTCTTCCAACTGCCAAAGACGGTGATTAGAGGATCCCAGCTTTTAGGTAGAGCCATGAGGAGGATCATGGCCTATATGTTGGTATCAATTTCCCAGTTCATTTGGGTCACTTGCTACAGCAATCCTTCAAACTACAATAAGAAGTCAAGAATCGACTCTCCCTTGCTCACCCTCGTCAAGATCAGCTTTTAATGGATGAAGAATCGATTTGCGATAGCCGTTGATTGGTGTACACGACCAAGCTTCTCATAAGCCTTTGATACATGCGTGATACCTTGGAGGTGGACATGCTGTGACTCATTCACTGATGTCACAAGAATCGCAAGCGCCATTACATTTTTGACACTCCACGCTTCATATCAAGCATCTCTTTTGGAGGTTTCACCTCTTCTCCAAGGAACATCTGCAAGTAGCCACTCACCCACATGACAATCTCAAATTGTCATTTCCACAGGGGAAAACCTATCGTTATGAACTTCGACATCCCACTATTGACCTGCTCAAGAGTGAGCATCGTGGATGTGGTCATACTGCTTCTCTGCTTCTCTACTTCTCTACTTCGTTGAGGCCAATTTAGGCTGATGTAGACTATTGTGTACTACTGGTGTAGAAGGTGCAGATCCGTTGCTTATCCCTTAGTCGTTGATCAATTGCAAACAGAGAAGCACGCACACTAGCAAACCGAGGGTCGTACCTCAAAGGGTACAGCTTATCCTGGTTAAGACCGAACGGTCGTACCTCCAAGGGCAGAGCTTATCCTTGGCCCTTGTTCGCTAAGTGCAAGTAGCTGCCGTTGGAGCTGATGGAGCAGATGGAGCTAATGGAACTGATGGAGCTGATGCGTGCTGTAAGACAGAAAGAGCAACAGAGTGCGCAGACGCGTGCCTTACAACTAGTCAGTGTGAACCCATAACCCTTTGTGAACCTGCCTGAGGCGACCGCTCTTGGTATTGCAACCAAGAGGTGATATCATCCTCAGAGCCAAGGTTCCACACTGAGCAGTTCATAGGAATAACTTCCTTTGAAGTATATCCCCAGCATTTGGTCACTTTCGCGCGAGGAGCTAACTCGTAGGTCTTAGACCAACCAATGCTTCTTTAGTGTTTGCCTCTTGTGGACAACTCTGTGAGGAGTCTCAAAGATAAGAACTGTATTCAATGACAGGCAACTGACAGGGTCTTATAGTCCTAGAGCCAGCCTCTAGCCTAGGCGCGCATTGGCTCTTTGCGGGCAATCTGGAAAACGTCATCCCCCCTGCCTACCTGGCGCTCCCTGTGACCGCCAAGTGGTGCAAGCCACCAAGAAGGACATTCGAATATTCTAAGATGTCTCTTGGAACCTTATTGTGCCTCTTTCGGTCACAAAGAAAAGGACAAGGACACACGGTGTACCAAGATTTTGACGTACCACAATGAGTAGTTCTTGTAGTTGCTGTTAATCCCCCTTCAACCTATTGTTTTGGGTGATGATCGGATGGTGTAGGCCGATTGGATTGGGATTGTGGAGATGTGGTTGGAGCCTGTGCATGGTATTGAAGTGGGGATGTTCTTTTGCGTGTTGTATGTACGTGATGCTGCGTTCATCCTTCTCTCACTCTCCTCTTTCACCAACATAGTACTGCGCGTTCTCTTTGATAATGATATACCTGTAGTCATCTACAGCTACATCCTCGACAAGGATACATGAGAGGAGTTGGCCTGGTCAGTGAAGGACTCCTTCATACACCGCTTGCTAGGACAACTAGAATCCCGCTTGATCAGATTCTTGCAGCATTGGTACACTCAACAGATGGTGAGACCTGGCATATTCGTTACAGCCGCATCGGCATGCGCGCCTTGGACTAGCTTCAAGCAAAACAGATGGTGGGTTTCTTGCCCACAATCTCAACGTTTTAGCAGTAGTTATAATGTATCGGCTATTTGGAGGGGAAGCAATATCGTGAGGCATTCTGTGGAGTAGGAGAATTTGCAAGGGGATGCTGGAGCTTGTCCACACAAACTTGTGCGGCCCAATGCAGACCCAGAGCTTTGGAGGCTCTAGGTATTTTTTGACTTTTTAGCTGTTACACTACTGTGTACTGCTTTTCTTCCAAGGACAAGTTCAAGGTGTTAAATGAAATGGTGGACAAACAAGACTTGTATGAAAATCAAACCGTTGTGTAACGACCGTCGTCAGGAGTACCTGAGCATGGAATTCTCGGTCTACCTTGAAACAGCAAGCACCAAGGAAGAACGTACTTCGCCATACTCGCCATATGAGAACAGTATAGAAAGACGTACCAACTGCACCATTATTGAGTAAGCGTGCTCCATGTTGCATGGCGCTCTACTCACATATAATATTTGGGCCGAGGTAGTAAGCACTATGGTACNACAAACAAGACTTGTATGAAAATCAAACCGTTGTGTAACGACCGTCGTCAGGAGTACCTGAGCATGGAATTCTCGGTCTACCTTGAAACAGCAAGCACCAAGGAAGAACGTACTTCGCCATACTCGCCATATGAGAACAGTATAGAAAGACGTACCAACTGCACCATTATTGAGTAAGCGTGCTCCATGTTGCATGGCGCTCTACTCACATATAATATTTGGGCCGAGGTAGTAAGCACTATGGTGCTTATCAAGAATTACAGTCCAACTAAGGTACTATAGCAGATGATACCGTAAAAGGTATGGTTTGGCGAGGAGCCAAATGTGGGTCTTTGTATAGCGTTTCGTAGCCTAGCGCACCTACATGCATCCTAGAGTCTACAATCTCACACAGGAGATGAAATCAGCCTAGGAATTAGGTCGACTAGTCACAAATGACCTAAAGAGCTAGAGAGTTTTCTCATGGCTCACTCCTAGTGGTCACATAATCCACAATCCCATGGAGAATCGCAATGTGTCCATGGCTAGCACAAAAGGATCTCACCTCACAAAAAAAGCAAGGATTAGCACCTTTATCCTAGTCAGCACACTCTGACAAGGCAACCCAAGAGTCTAGGACCCTTTTGGATATTCCTTCCATCAGGTCATGAGTATGGACCTCTTGCCTTTTTCTTTATCACGCTAAGGCATGGAGCCGTCACCCATAGTCGCCAACACATCCGCAGTCCATGACTCCAAAAACATAAAAATTTCATATCTCTCAATCCGACCATTAGATCGGCCTGATACTTGGACCGCACCATTTGGTAGTAAATTGCCTACGGTCCAGGTTTCAGGCGGATCCAACGCTCGGATTGTGAGACAGGAATTTTCAAAGTTTCAAGGGTCATGGACCGCCGATGTCTGGGTGACCATGGGTGACGGCTCCATGCCTTGTTTGGAAAGGGGCCATCCGGCTCATTTTCAGGTCCACAGGAGCAAGTTAATGGAAACTAATGGATTCGTGCTTTGATCCTCAATCTGACCTCATCATTCGAAAGATCAGGTGGCAAATTATAAACGGTCAAAGTTTGAGGCCAATCCAACAGTGGGATTGGGAGATGTGAATTTTCAAAGTTTCCGGGGTCAGGGACCGCGGATGTCTGGGTGACCATGGATGACGCCTCCATACCTTATCCTGAGAAAAGAAAAGGACAAGTGGTCCTGGGTCAACACTTGATGGGAGTAATCTCCAAGAACTTCCTTTATCTTAGGATTTTATTGTCAAAGTGTGCTGACTAGTATAAAGGTACCTCTTCGTACCTTTTAGGTGAGAGAAGATCCTTGTGTGCTAGCCACGGACACATGGCGATTCTCCATGGTATTGTGGGTTATATTAGCACTAAGGGTTAGCCACGAGAGCATTCTGTAGCTCTCTAGGTTGTGTGTGACTGGTCTCCCTGATTGCTAGGCTAATTTCATCTTCTGTATGAGATTGTGGACTCTAGTGAGTGAGCCTTAGCCTCCATGGCCAAGTGGTGAGGATTGTGAGAGGTGTAACTTGCCCAAGCTCTAGCTTTATATGTTCTCCATCATTTTGAGTGATTTAACCACAATTCTTCAACACAACGGATGCCCTTTTTGTCCCACTTGCTAAGTGCTCAAAGGCTCCCTCTCCCCTTGAGATTCAACATTTAGTATTGGAGCCAAGTTGTGCCAGTTTCAGCCAGCACATGCCGTCACTCTGAGAGTGATGGGTTAGGGTCAAACCTTGACCAAATTTAATCATCGACCAAAAGAACTTCAAGTTCACAAGACCAGCATTCTAACGAGTATAAGATCGTAAAGATCGAACAGTCGGATCGAGTGTTATGGTCAAAACAAGGTCAGCCAGGACTACACTCTTCGAAATCCCCTGTTCATGACCATGCTTTATGGGTCGATCGGAAAGGTTTTGAGCTGAATGTTCTACTAGTGAGCTCAGCTTTTCCAAATATCCAGTTTGCTGCCATTTATAGTCCATTTTCTATGAGAAAGATTTCTGGCATAAGCAAGAGAAAAAGCAGGGGTAGCGCCGCCACCCAAGGATAGCATTGAGCATCACCAAGGTTCAAAATGGAAGTAGTAGGTGTTCTGACAGCAGTCCTGCTCATTCCTACAGCCTTTGGAGAGGCAGGAGGAACGCGCCAACTTCATGTTTAGGAAGATACATACTCGCCTCCTTCTGTAAGAGAGGGGCTTGTGGCAAGTGGTGAGCTGCGACGAATCAGCTCCAAATCCACAAGCAACACGCATCACCGTAGAACAAATGGTGGCAGGGACGACAGAAAAGAGGGGCACAGCCAGTGCAGGATCATCTGTTGCTACACCAATGGTGTATGATGATTGGAAGAAGGACACGCACGCTTACAGGTTGCTTGTCAACACCATCTCCAACCTGTATCTTCAGTATGTGAGTGACAAGGTTACCACAAAGGATGACTGGGACATGTTGTGTAAGAAGCATGAGAGTAAGGACGCTGTATTCCTCATGCCCTTGGAGGAGAAGAGGATGGCGCTTAAGATATAGGGTGGTGAAGGGATGGAGGCGTACCTGGATAGGGCAAAAGAGCTGGTGAAGCAGTTTAGAGTGGCCGGCAACTCCGTGGAAGAGACGCGATTCATCTTCCTCTTGCTGAGGAGACTCCCAACCAGCTATGACACAGTGCGAAAGACGTTAGAGTGCCAGCCAATCTTAACCTTGACTTCACCTGTAAACACCTAGTGCAGGTGGAACTGCGTCGTAATGTAGCAAAACACAATGGCAGCAACAACAATGAAGCAGCATTTGTGGTAACGAGCAGACGCAACCAGTAACAACAGTAGTGATCTAGGCATCAGAAAGGTAGGAAAAAGGGCAAGTGCCACTACTGCCAAAAAGAGGAGCACTACAAGAAAGAGTGTTTCAAGTTAAGAGGGACAAAAAGAGCAACAGCAGCACCAAAAAAAGTAGCAGTCTCCACAACAGCAGGAGCAACAATCACAATAACGACAACAGCAACAGCAGATCGAGACCGGCGTGCGTCACTTTGGCAACATGAATGTGGTCAAGGAGGTGTGCGACACCCTCTTCATGGCAATATAAGACATGTCGTAGATGGAGAAGGCAGATCTGGCATGGAAGAAAGACTCAATATGTACCAAGAGTCTTACGTACCACAAAGAGTGGTTTACGTAGCAGCATACCACAATGAGTGGAACAACAGCATACCCTGTTTTCAAAGGGCCATTTCTCTTGATGACGATCTAAAAGATTTGAGCTGCATTTTCCAGTGGTAGGCTCCGTTTTCTCAAATTCCCAGTCTACTGACCTCTACAGTCCATTTTCAGACGGAAAGAATTTTGGCACATGTCATAGCAGAAGCAGGGGTAGCGCCGCCACTCAAGGGCAGCGTTGAGCATCACCAAAGCTTAAAATGGTAGCTGTAGGAATGGTAACAGCAGCCGAGCCCTTTGAGAGGCTTGAACAGCGCACCAACTTCACGTTGTAGAAGATCCGTACCTGCCTCCTTTTAGAGGAGAGGGGCTTGTGGGAGGTGCTGAGCGGTGACAAACGGACTCCGCCTTCACAGGCAAAAGGCATCGCAGCAACACAAGTGGTGGCAAGGAAGACGCTGGAGAAAGGTACAGCAGCTGCAAGTTCATCTACAACTATAGCAGCGGCATATGAGGAGTGGAAGAAGAAGGACAGGCAAGCCTGCAGGCTACTTGTCGACACTATCTCCAGCTGGCATCTTCAGTATGTGACTGACAAGACTAGACGCGTTGTGCTCAAAGTAGGAGAGCAAGGATCATGCATTCCGCATGCTTTTAGAGGAGAAGATGATGATGTTGACATTGCAGGATGGCGAAGGGATGGAAGTGTACTTGGACATGGTAAAAGAGCTGGCAAAGCAGCTGAAAGCAGTCGGCAATCTTGTCGAAGAGACGTGCTTCATCCTCTACTTGCTGATAAGACTCCCAACCAGCTACGACACGGTGCGAGAGTTGTTGGAGTACCAACCGACTCTCGACCTAGACTTCATCTACACGTACCTGGTATAGTTGGAACTACCTCACAATACATCAAAGCGCAATGGGAGCAAGAGCAGATAAGCAACTTTTGTGGCCATGGACTTACGCAACCAGTAGCAGCAGTAGTCTGGAGAGCAGAGAGGGAACAAGAAAGGCAAGTAACATGATTGCGAGAAAAAAGGGCACTAGAAGAAAAAGTGTTTCAAGTTCAAGAGGGACTATAAGGAGTAGTTGAAGCAGCAGTCCTTGCAACAGCAGCAGAAGCAATAGCATCCACAACAGAGCAGTAGTAGTCAGAACAGTGTCAGCAAAAGTAGCAACAGAAGTAGACCGGCGTACGCCACTTTGGCAACATGAACATGGCCAAGGAGGTGTACGCCCGCCTCTTTATGGCAAAGTCTGACATGTCGCACATGGAGAAGACAAATCTGGCGTGGTACAAGGACTCAGGGTGTACCAAGAGTCTGATGAACCACAAGGAGTCGTTTATGTAGCTGTTCTCAATCCCTCCCCGACCTATTGCTTCATGTGATGATCGGGTGATGTATGCTGAGGGGATTGACATTGTGGAGATGTGGTGGGAGACCCCACGTGGCATTGAAGTGGGACTGTTCCATGGCGTACTATATGTACCTGATTCTCCATTCAACCTTTTCTCAATGTCCTTCCTCACTAACAAAGGACTGCGAGTCGTCTTTGACGACGACTATGATTACATCCTCGATAGGGAAACGAGAGATGATTTAGCCAGGTCAATGAAAGAGGGCGACATGTACTGCCTCTTGAATACAACCAAGATCCAGCGTGAATAGTCTTCCAGCAGTGATGCAAGCAACAAATGGAAAAAAACTGGCATCCGAGCTATAGCCACATCGGCATGTACGCCTCACAGTGGCTTCAAACGAAGCGGATGGTGCGTGACTTGTCCTCCATCTCCAACTTTGAGCTGTAGTTATGCATCGGTTGTTTGGAGGAAAAGCAGCATCACGAGGCATTCTCTTGAGCAGGAGAGCGTGAAAAGGAGGTGCTGGAGCCGGTCTTCATAGACTTGTGTGGCCCGATGCAGACCTAGAGCTTTGGAGGCTCTAGGAATTTTCTAACCTTCATTGATGATTTTAGTCATTACGCTACTGTATATTTCCTTTCCTCCAAGGACCTGTGCTTTGACAGGTTCAAGGAGTTTAAGGTAATGGCTAAATGGTCTGGCTTTAGAGATGCATAACTTCCCCAAGCTCTAGCTCTATATGTACTCCATTGTTTTGAGTGAGTCAATAACCATTCTTCAGCACAAGTGATGGGTTAGGGATATGGGTTAACCAAATTTGACGATCAACCAGTGGATCTTCAAGTTCGCACGACAAGCTTTTCAAGAAGTCCAAGATCACAAAAATCCAACGATTAGATTAAGAGTTATTCTCAAAACAAGATCGGACAGGGCTACACTGTTCTGTCTGAGTAAGACTGTCACCTTGTCATGACCATAACCCTCTCGTTCCTTTGTCAAAGTTAAAACGTAGCACGTGCAAATTGAATATATTCCTGTACGTTTTCCATTGGTGAAAAACATAAGCATTCCATTGGTAGGTTTGCGAAAAACGTCGTTTACGGCTTGGCAGGTCTGAGCTTGCGAAGGACAAATAGCATATCCTGTTTTCAAAAGGGCATATCTCTTGATGACACTGTTTTATGTGTCTATGTGAAAAGTTTAAACCGCATTTTCCAGTGTTGGGCTCAGGTTCTCCAAATTCTCAGCCTTATGGCGTTGATAGTCCATTTTCTGTCAGACATACTTCTAGCACAAGTAGCAGCAAAAACAAGGGTAGCGCCCCAACTCAAGGGCAGCATAGAGCATCACCAATGCTCAAAATGGCAACAGCAGGCATGATAACACCAGCGTAGCCCTTTAAGAGGCTGGAAGGATGCGCCAACTTCACGTTTTGGAAGATCTTTACACGCCTCTTTTTGGAGCAGAGGTGCTTGTGGGAGCTGCTGAGCGGTGACGAGCGCGATCCACCGCCTCTTTAGTACCCCTCTGGTGGAGAACTCTGTTAGGAGTCTCAGTGGTAAGAACTGTACTCAATGAAAGGTAACTGATAGGTTCTCATAGTCCTAGAGCCAGCCATTAGCCTAGGCGCACAGTGGCTCCTTGGATGAGTCACTTTAGGGACAATATGGATTACATCACCCCCCCTGCCTAAGGCTACACACCAAATCCTAGGATTCGTAAATAAGATTCGTGAACCCGGATAAAGATTCGGATTCAGGGATCCAAATCCTTCATGAGGATTCGATTCGGGATTCGGAGATCCTTTTCCCTATTGTTTCAACATGGAAAACATGGATTTATGTGGCATATCATAGGATTTCTACATGACATCACCCATAGGATTCGGAAACGATTCGTGAATCTTACGGATTCGCGAATCCGGATTCGGATTCGTGAATCAAAGCCAAACCCGGATTTGGATTCGTGAATCCGAATCCAATCTGGGATCCGGGAATCTTACCCGGTATGCACCCTTACCCCTGCCTACATGGCGCTCGTTGTGACCGCCAAGTCGGGCCAGCCACCAGGAAAGTGTTGACCTGATATGTTCCTTGTCCATGGCTGATTTTTGGACAGGCACAGGACGGACTAGGCATGCACTGCTCCCTTGGGGTAAGTCCCTTGAGTCTGGTCCAGATAGACAAGGCATGCAGTACTCCTTTGGAGCAAGTCTCCTTTTTCTAATGTGGATAGTATAGTTAGCAAACACTACCTAGGACAACTCCTTGTGGCTTAGATGTTCCAGAATTAGTCTCTGAAGCAAGAGGTCACTCTGTCAAATCTCAGCCCAGTGACTAATTTTCTTTGTGACCAAAAGGGGGACAGGAAGGTTCTAAGAGACATCTTAGAACATTCCAAGGTCCTTCCTGGTGGCTAGCGCCACTTGGCCGTCACAAGGAGTGCCATGTACGTAGGGGGGATGACGCAATCCAGATTGCCCCCAAAGAAGCTCGTCCAAGGAGCCACTACACCCCTAGGCTAGAGGCTGGCTCTAGGACTATGAGAACTTGTCAGTAACCTGTCACTAATTACAGTTCTTACCTTTGAGACTCCAAACAGAGTTTTCCACGAGAGGCAAACACTAAAGAAGCATTGGTTG
>SZWC01005245.1:138800-154650 GCA_023375785.1 Penium margaritaceum
TCCATAATCTCACACAAGGGAGGAAATCAGCCTAGCAATCAGGCTGACCACTCACACACGACCTAGAGAGCTAGAGAATGCTCTCATGGCACACTCCTAGTGGTCACATAACCCACAAACCCATGGAGAATCGCCATGTGTCCATGGCTAGCACACAAGGATCTCACCTCACCTAAAAAGTAAGGAGAGGTACCTTTATCCTAGTCAGCACACTCTGACAAGGCAATCCTAAGACCAAGGACCTTTTTGGATATTTCTCCCATCAGGTCTTGACCCTAGACCTCTTGCCTTTTTCTTTTCTTAGGCTAAGGCATGGAGCCATCACCCATGCCTACCCAGACATCGACGGTCCATGACCCCCGAAACTTCGAAAATTCATATCTCCCAATCCGACCGTTGGATCGGCCTCAAACTTGGACCGTGGACATTTCGCCACCTGATCTTTCCAATGGTGAAGTCGGATCGACGATCGGAGCAGGCATCTGGTACTTTCCTGGAACTTGCTCCTGTGGACCTGAAACTGAGCCGGATGGCTCCTTTCCCAACAGATAAAGGGTTATGGGTCCACACTAACTAGCCGTAAGGCACGCTTCTACGCACTCTCTCGCCCTCTTTGTCTTGTAGCACGTATCTGCGCCATCAGCTCCATCAGCTCCATCTACTCCATCAGCTCCAACGGCGGGTGCTGGCACTTAGCAAACAAGGCCCAAGGATAAGCTGTGCCCTTGGAGGTACGACACTTGGGCCCTAACGAGGACAAGCTCTACCCTTGGAGGCACGACCCTGGGTTTGCTAGTGTACTTTCTTCTTTGTTTGCAGGTGATCAACAGCTAAGGGTTAAGCGACGGGTCTGCACCTTCTAAACCGATAGCAAANAAAGGAGGCGGGTACGGATCTTCCAAAACGTGAAGTTGGCGCGTCCCTCCAGCCTCTCCAAAGGCTGGGCTGCTGTCACAACGCCAGCTGCTGCCATTTTGAGCCTTGGTGATGCTCAGCGCTGCCCTTGGATGGCGGCGCTACCCCTGCTTCTGCTGCTGCTTCTGCCAGAAATCTGTCTGACAGAAAATGGACTGTAGGTGCCAGCAGACTGGGAATTTTGAATCACTGAGCCCACCACTGGAAAATTCAGCTCAAAACCTTTCAGATCGACCCATAAAACAGGGTCATCAAAAGGGGATTGTGAAAGATATGCCCTCTTGAAAACAGGGTATGCTTCTGCTCCTACTCCAACTCAGACCAGCCAGCTTGTAAACGGCGTTTCTCCCAAACGTACCAATGGAATGCAAATATTTTTGCACCAATGGAAAGCTTAGGAAAAATACTACAATTTGCATGTGCCACTTTTTAAATTTGNCATCTACTCCATCAGCTCCAACGGCGGGTGCTGGCACTTAGCAAACAAGGCCCAAGGATAAGCTGTGCCCTTGGAGGTACGACACTTGGGCCCTAACGAGGACAAGCTCTACCCTTGGAGGCACGACCCTGGGTTTGCTAGTGTACTTTCTTCTTTGTTTGCAGGTGATCAACAGCTAAGGGTTAAGCGACGGGTCTGCACCTTCTAAACCGATAGCAAACAATATCCTATATCAGCGTACATCAGCCTCAACGAANTGAAAGATATGCCCTCTTGAAAACAGGGTATGCTTCTGCTCCTACTCCAACTCAGACCAGCCAGCTTGTAAACGGCGTTTCTCCCAAACGTACCAATGGAATGCAAATATTTTTGCACCAATGGAAAGCGTAGGAAAAATACTACAATTTGCATGTGCCACTTTTTAAATTTGACAAAGAAACAAGAGAGTTATGGTCATCACAAGGCGACAGTCTTACTCAGAGAGAAGAGTGTAGCCCTGGCCGACCTCGTTTTGAGCACAACTCTCAATCCGACCGTTGGATCTTCCCGATCTTGGAATCGTTGGAAAGCTTGTCTCTTGAACTTGAAAATCCAGTGGTCGATCGTCAAATCTGGTGAAGGTTTGACCCCAACCCGTCACTCTCAAAGTGACGACCTGTGCTGGCTGAAACTGGCAGAACTTGGCTCTGATACCAAATGTTGGATCTGGAGGAGAGAGGGAGCCTTGGAGCAGCGAGCATGTGTGATTGGAAGGGCATCACTTGTGCTGAAGAATGGTTGTTCAATCACTCAAAATGATGGAGTACATATAGANGGACAAGCTCTACCCTTGGAGGCACGACCCTGGGTTTGCTAGTGTACTTTCTTCTTTGTTTGCAGGTGATCAACAGCTAAGGGTTAAGCGACGGGTCTGCACCTTCTAAACCGATAGCAAACAATATCCTATATCAGCGTACATCAGCCTCAACGAAGCAGATAAGCAGAGAAGTAGTATGACGACACTCGTGACGCTCACTCTCGAGCACGTCAATGGTGGGATGTCAAAGTTCACAAGGTTTGGTTTTCCCTTCTGGAGATGGCAATTTGAGATTGTCATGTTGGTGCATGGCTACTTGAAGATGTTCATTGGAGAAGAGATTGAACCTCCCAAAACAGATCCTGGATATGAAGCCTGGAGTGTCAAAAGTGACATGGCATTTGCGATTCTTGTGACATTAGTGCATGAGTCACATCACGTCCACCTCCAAGGTATCACACATACATCAACGGCTTACGAGAAGCTTGCACGTATACACCAATCAATGGCTCTGGCAAATCCCCTCTTCATCC
Organism: Penium margaritaceum; assembly: GCA_023375785.1. NCBI lineage: Eukaryota > Viridiplantae > Streptophyta > Zygnematophyceae > Desmidiales > Peniaceae > Penium > Penium margaritaceum. Next base: position 141,484 of record SZWC01005245.1, read on the forward strand.
TCTTAAAGCTAATTTTGATGAGGGTGAGTGAGGGAGAGTCAATTCCGGACTCCCTATTACAGTTTGAAAGACAGCTGCAGCAAGTGACCAAAATGAACTGGGAAATCGACACCAACATGCAGGCCATGATCCTCCTCATGGCACTACCTAAAAGCAGGGGTCCTCTGATCACCGTCTTTGGCCGTTGGAAGGAGGACGATTTGACGTATGAGGCGTTGTCCAAAATACGTGCGCAATGAGGCCATGCGTCGTAGTAGTAGTAAGGCTAGTACTTCAGCATATGCTATACAGTACAATGGTCGTGGAAACAATTCCTCTTCTCGTCAGAGCACCAGCGGAAGAGGTGGCGGTAGAGGAAAAGGCAACTGTGGTGGTGGAAAGAGTTCAAAGCGTCTTGGTAGTGCCATAACTGTGGCAAGCATGGGCATTGGGCACAGGAGTGTAGGGCTCCCAAGAAGGAAGACGCAGATCATGGTGGTAGATATGAGGGCAAAGAAAAGGGTAAGAAGGAATTGACGAACATGATGGTTGACAACAAGCCGGCTACTGAGGGAGCGGCACTCCTCACGCATAGATAACGTCGTCTACATGCCGTCTTTTGCGAAAAACCTCCTATCGGTGTCCAAAATCACGTACCACGACATGACGGTCGTCTTCACGAAGGAGGAGGCCATGATTGTCAAGAACAAGGACTTCAAGATCTCCTATCCCAAAGAGAGTCTTGTTGCACAGGTCCCAAGAGTTGATGGGCTCTACGTGCTGCAGACCAAACCTATTGACAGTACAACTGTGGGATATGCGGCGGTTGAAAAACCCAAGTTTCCAAAGCCTGATGTTGCACCACAATGCGTCACCATGGCGGCCAACTCCACTAACACAGATGCTGACCTAAGGCACAGGCGGTTTGGCCATGTGGCCGACAACACATTGCAAGCTATGCAGCAGTACGGAGTGGTTCATGAGATGAAGGGATGCAAGGCCAAGGATGAGGGAAAGTGCAAGAAGCTGTGTGAGCCATGCCTCAAATGCAAAGCAAGAAGAAAGCCCTTTGAGCGTAATGGGCAACGTGTGGCAGCAATATTAGACCTGATTCACTCCAATGTGTGTGGGCCATTCCGCACTCCTTGGAATAGCATCAGCAAGTATTTCTTGAACTTCATCGATGACAAATGTCGCAAGATGTGGATCTACTTCCTCAAGACAAAGGGAGAGGTCAAGGAGAAGCTGCAAGAGTTTGTCGCGCTGGTAGAGAGGCAGACAAGCAAAAAGGTCAAGGCACTAGGCACGGATAGCGGTGGTGAGTACGAGGCATGCAAAGGCTGGTTGAGCTAACACGGCATCAACCACCAGACCAACACGCCTTACATCCCCCAAACTAATGGCGTAGGCGAGCGGATGAACCAGACTATCCTCGGCGTGATACGAAGCATGCTCTTTGACGCCAAATTCCCATCTCGCTTCTGGCCTAAAGCTGCAAGAACTGCTTGCTTGTGAATCTCACTCTGGTAGCCGCGCATGGAAGGCGTAGTAAGAAGCAGTAAGAGAAGCACCACCAGCAACATTCCAGCGTAGTCTACACCAGAAGAAACCACCGTCCAAGTACGATGCTAAGAGTACAGAATGGACCGGACTTAGCTGGTCATGCGTGGCTCAGGGAGAGCCTATGACCGTAACGAAGGCTATGAACATACTAGATGCGGCCAAGTGGAAGGAGGCAGTGGATAGCGAACTCGTATCCACTAAAAAGAATGGACCATGGGTTCTGGTGGACAGGCCCCCAAATGCGCACGTGGTGGGGTCAAAGTGGGTACTCTAGAAATATTTCAAGTAGGATGATACTATCGACAAGTGCAAGGCTGCAGTTGTTGCGAAGGGATTTTCCCAGCATGTAGGCTCATACTACGAGGACTTTGCGCCTCTCGTCACCTTTGCCTCCATCAGATCCATTTTGGGCAACGCTACTGCAAAAGATCTAAATGTCTTCCATATGGACATCAAGACAGCTTTCCTCTACGGGAAACTAGACAAAGAAGTGCTAATGGAAGTGCCTGAGGGAGTGAAAGCTCTAGACGGCAAGGTTTGCAAACTGGTTAAAGCACTCTATGCACTAAAAGAAGCCCCAAGGATGTCGTATCAGGAGATGGACAGCTTCATGGTCGGGCTCACCTTCACGCACTGCCAACAGCAAACTGGTAGGGAATGTTCTCCATCTCACGCCGTCTACAAGCTTCATGGCCGGGCTCACCTTCAAGCACTGCCAGCAGCAGACTATTTGGGAATGTTCTTCATCTCATGCCATTCCCTACCAGTCTGTTGTTGGTAGTGCATGAAGGTGAGCCTGGCCATGAACACGTCCATCTCCTTGTATCGCACCCTTGGGGCCTGTTTCAGCCTGTAGATGTTGGGAAAGGAGCCATCCGGCTCAGTTTCAGGTCCACATGAGCAAGATCCAAGAAACTACTAGATGTCTGCTCCGATTCTTAATCTGACTTTACCATTGGAAAGATCAAGTGGCAAAATGTCTACGGTCCAAGTTTTAGGCCGATCCAACAATCGTATTGGGATATATGGATTTTCAAAGTTTCCGTGATCATCGACCCCCGATATCCGGGTGACCATGGGCGATGGCTCCATGCCTTAGCTTGAGAAAGAAAACGGCAAGAGATCCAAGGTCAAGACCTGATGGGAGAGATATCCAAAAAGGACCTAGATTCTTGGATTGCCTTGTCAGAGTGTGCTGACTAGGCAAAAGGTACCTCTCCTTACTTTTTAGGTGAGTGATATCCTTGTGTGTTAGCCATGGACACAGGCCAATTCTCCATGGGATTGTGGGTTATGTGACCACTAGGAGTGTGCCATGAGAGCATTTCCTAGCTCTATAGGTTGTGTGTGAGTGGTCAGCCTGATTGCAAGGCTGATTTCCTCCCTTGTGTGAGATTATGGACTCTAGTGTGTGAGCCTTAGCCTCCAAGGCTAAGTGGTGTAGCTTGTGAGAGGGCTGACTTGTCCAAGCTCTAGCCCTATATGTGCTCCAACATTTTGAATGATTCAACAACCATTCTTCAGCACAAGTGATGCCCTTCTAGTCCCACATGTGTGCTGCTCCAAGGCTCCCTCGCTCCTCCAGATCCAACACTGGGTATCAGAGTTGAGTTCTGCCACTTACAGCCATCAGAGGCCGTCACTTTGAGAGTGATGGGTTGGGGTCAAACCTTCACCAAGTTTAACAATCAACCACTGGATCTACAAGTGCAAGAGAAAAGCGTTATATCGAGCCCACGATTACGAGGATCCAACGGTCCGATTGAGAGTTATGCTCGAAACAATGTCGGCCAGGGCTACACTCTTCTCTCTGAGTAAGACTGTCCTCTTGTGATGACCATAACTCTCTCGTTTCTTTGTCAAATTAAAAATCTAGCACATAAAAATTGAATTATTTTTCCTAAGCTTTCTATTAAAGCAAAAATATTTGCATTCCATTAGTACGTTTGGGAGTCACGCCGTTTACAAGCGGGCTAGTATAAGCTGGACTAGGAGCAGCATCATACCCTATTTTCAAAAGGGCATATCTCTGAAAATCCTCAATTGATGATCCTCTTTTATGGGTCGATCTAAAGTTTTTTAAGCTCAATTTCCTAGTAGTTGTCTTTGTTTTCCCAAATTCCCAGTCTGCTGGTTTGTAGAATCCATTTTCTGTCAGACAGATTTCTGGTAGAAGCAGCAGTAGAAGGAGGGGTAGCGCCACCACTCAAGACAGCGCTGAGTATCACCAAAGCTCAAAATGGCAGCAGCAGGCGTGGTAACAGCACCCCAGCCCTTGGAGAAGCTGGAAGGACGTACCAAATTCACGTTTTGGAAGGTCCGTATCCGCCTCCTTTTGGAGGAAAGCGGCTTGTGAGAGGTGGTGAGCGGCGACAAGCGCGCTCCGCCTCCAGAGGCAAAAGGCATCATCGTAGCTGAAGTGGTGGCGGGGAAGACGCCGCAGAAAGGTGCAACAGATGCAAGTTCATCTACAACTCCAGCGGCAGCATATGAGGAGTGGAAAACGAAGGACAGGCAAGCCTATAGGCTGCTTGTCAATGCCATCTCCAACCTACATCTTTAGTACGTGAGTGACAAGGCTACTGTAAAATAAGGGTGGGACACGTTGTGCAAAAAGTATGAGCACAAGGATCCTACATTCCTCATGCTTTTGGAGGAAAAGATGATTGTGTTGAAAATAGAGGGTGGTGAAGGGATGGAGGCGTACTTAGACAGAGCAAAGGAGCAGGCGAAGTAGCTGATAGCGGCCGGCAACCTCGTGGAAGACACGCGCTTCGTCCTCCACTTGCTGAGGGGACTCCCAACGAGCTATGACACGGTGCTAGAGCTGTTTGAGTGCCAGCCAACTCTCGACGTGGACTGCATCTGTATACACCTACAGCAGGTAGAGCTACGTCATAATACAGCAAAGCGCAATGGCGGCAGCAGCAACAGTGAAGCAGCTTTCATGGCCATGGGCTCACGCAACTAGCAGCAGCACCAGTTCGTGCAGCAGAGAGGCAAGAAGAAGGGCAAGTGCCACTATTTCAAGAAAGAGGGGTACTACAAGAAACAGTGCCTCACGTTCAAAAGGGACCAGAAGAAGCAGTAGTAGTAGTAGCAAAAGAAGCAATCTCCACTGATATAACAACACCAGTCACAACAATGTCATCAGTACCAGTAGCAGCAATAGCAGCAGAATCAGACCGGCGTGCACCATATTCGCAACATGAACGTGGCCAAGGAGGTGCGCGACCGAATTTTCATGGCGAAGTCTGACATGTCGCAGAAGGAAAAGGCGGATCTGGCGTGGTAGAAGGACTTTGGGTGTACCAAGAGTTTGACGCACCACAAAGAGTGGTTTACGCAGCTGCTCTCCATTCCTCCTCGACCGATTGCTTTGGGTGATGATCACGTGGTGTATGCTGAGGGGATTGGGATTCTACAGATGTGGTTGGAGATCCCGCGTGGCATTGAAGTCGGAGTGTTTTATGGCGTGCAGTATGTACCTGATGCTGCGTTCAACCTTCGCTCAATGTCCTCCCTCACTAACACAGGATTGCACGTCTTTGACGACGACTATGGCTACATCCTCGACAAGGAAACAAGAGAGGAGTTGGCCAAGTCGGTGAAGGAAGGGGACATATAGCGCCTCTTGATGGGGACCAAGATCCCGCGCGAGCAGAGTCTTGCGGCGGTGGTGCATGCCACTGATGGCAAAATCTCGCATGCGCGCTATGACCACATCGGCATGCACTACTTGTAGCAACTTGAAACAAAGTAGATGGTGCATGACTTGCCCACCATCTCTAACTTTGAGCAGTAGTTGTGCATCGGCTGTTTGGAGGGGAAGCAGCATCGCGAGGCGTTCTCTAGAGCGGGGGAGCACACGAAGGAGGTGCTGGGGCTGGTCCACACGGACTAGTGTCGCCCAATGTAGACCCTGAGATTTGGAGGCTCTAGGTATTTTCTCACCTTCATTGATGATTTCAGCCGTTACACTGCTATGTACTTCCTTTCCTTCAAGGACCAGTGTTTTGACAGGTTCAAGGAGTTCAAGGAAATGGTGGAAACCAGACCACAAAGAAGATCAAGGCGCCGCGCAGCGACCATGGTTGAAAGTACCTGAGCAAATAGTTCCAGGACTACCTCGCAGCAGTAGGCATCAAGGCGCAACGACCGCGCCATACTCACCGCAGCACAACGGCCTAGGAGAACGCACCAACCGCACCATAGTTGAGTTAGAGCGCTCCATGCTGCACGCGGCTCGGCTCACCTATGACTTTTGGGCCGAAGCACTGAGCACTACGATGTACATCAAGAACTGTAGTCCAACCAAGACCCTAGAGCAGATGACGCCTTACAAGGCGTGGTTCGGCAAGAAGCCAAGTGTGGATCATCTTTGCGCGTTTGGCAGCTTGGCGCACATGCACGTGCCGAAGGAGAAGCAGCAAAAGTGGGACGCGAAAAGCGCGCAGATGCTAATGATTGGCTACGACGTGGCAAGCAAGGCGTATTGCCTCTACGAGAGGGATACAGGCCACGTCATCATCTCTAGGGATGTCGTCTTCAACGAGAGTAACCTCATCGGCACCAACATTATCTACGAAGGGGCAGTAGAANATTCTTGAACAGTTACTTGGAGGTAGAGATCTATATGGAACAGCCGGAGGGATTCGTCATGGATAGCCAGGAGCACCTAGTTTGCAAGCCGCAAAAGTCACTATACGGCCCCAAGCAAGCGTAGCGTGCTTGGAACCAGAAGTTTGATGCGGCGCTGCAATGCATGGGCTTTGAACATAGTGAGTGTGACTACACCGTGTATCGTTTGCAGCATGCGCATGAGATGCTAATCATCATTGTCTATGTGGATGACATGTTCCTCCTTTCCAACAGTACGTCTGCATACAGGAGTTCAAGGAGGCCATGCAGGAGCGCTTCCAAATGTCTGATCTCGGCGAGGCGTCATACTTTCTCGGCATCCAAATCACGCGTGACCACAAATCACGCTCTCTCGTTGCAACAAAGTCGATACATTAAGGACGTCCTCCAGCGGTTCGGCATCACGCTCTCCATCAGCACATTGCTGGATACGCGGCATTATGAAGAAGCAATGCAGCTGAGCGGCACAATTATCAGAGTGCCATCGGAAGTCTCATGTACCTGATGGTGGCAACCAGGCCGGNAGAAGCAGAGGAAGAAGATACACCATCATCAATAGCAGCAGTTGTGCCAGCAGCACCGCTCCAGCCGCCTGCTAATGCTCGAGCACAAGGTTGCAAGTACCCTCTCAGGCTGCGCTACAAGCCTGGTGAGCACGGGCATTTCAGGATGTTGCAAAAACAAGATCAGATGAATTTTATAGTTCCAACAGATGGAGACGAGCCAACGTTCTACAAGGAGGCCATGGCCGCACTAGATGCAGCAGATTTGACGCAAGCTGTGCAGCAGGAGATACAGCCGCAGCTCAACAACGGTACGTGGCAGCTGACTCAGCTTCACCCGGACGCAAGGTAATCAAGTACATGTGGGTATTGAAGAAGATGCGAGGAGCAGATAGCAACGTGGAAAAGTACAAGGCGAGCCTGGTTACCAAGGGCTACTCGCAACAAGAAGGCATCGACTACACAGAAACCTTTGCTCGTGTTACAAAGTTTGCCTCTGACCACACGCTCCTTTCTAATGCAGTAGCTGAGAACTTTGAGATTCATCACATGGATGTCAAGACACCATTCTTGAACAGTTACTTGGAGGTAGAGATCTATATGGAACAGCCGGAGGGATTCGTCATGGATAGCCAGGAGCACCTAGTTTGCAAGCCGCAAAAGTCACTATACGGCCCCAAGCAAGCGTAGCGTGCTTGGAACCAGAAGTTTGATGCGGCGCTGCAATGCATGGGCTTTGAACATAGTGAGTGTGACTACACCGTGTATCGTTTGCAGCATGCGCATGAGATGCTAATCATCATTGTCTATGTGGATGACATGTTCCTCCTTTCCAACAGTACGTCTGCATACAGGAGTTCAAGGAGGCCATGCAGGAGCGCTTCCAAATGTCTGATCTCGGCGAGGCATCATACTTTCTCGGCATCCAAATCACGCGTGACCACAAATCACGCTCTCTCGTTGCAACAAAGTCGATACATTAAGGACGTCCTCCAGCGGTTCGGCATCACGCTCTCCATCAGCACATTGCTGGATACGCGGCATTATGAAGAAGCAATGCAGCTGAGCGGCACAATTATCAGAGTGCCATCGGAAGTCTCATGTACCTGATGGTGGCAACCAGGCCGGACCTCACAAAGGCTGTTAGCGTTGTGAGCCAGCACATGGCTAATCCCGGACCTGAGTACCAGAAGGCAGTGAAGTGGATCTTCCTCTACCTTGCTCGATCCATCAACATCGGCATCTCTTACAATGGCAACGAAAACAACATCATCGCCTACACAGACGCAGATTCGGCTTTAAACCATGAGGACCGCAAGCCCATCTCTGGACATGTGTTCCTCATGAATGGTGGGGCCATCAGCTAGTACAGCAAGCGGCAGGTGGTCGTGGCCACCTCAAGCACAGAAGCTGAGTACGTCTCTCTCAGTTTGGAGCAAAGGAAGCAGTTTGGCTTCAGCGCCTCATGGGGGAGATGAGTGGGAGTGCAACAGTTCCAGTTCCTGTGCGCGTCGACAACCAGAGCGCAATCGCACTCGCAAAGAATCCTGAGCACCATGCAGGCACCAAGCACATTGACATTGCATATCATTTCATCAGCAAGCAGGTCGCTGATTTTTGCACCAAGCCAGTGACTCGTGAGAAGTATCAGTTCCGCACGAAGGCATGTGGACTCAGTCCACTCTGACTGCGGCAAAGTGGGATATTGCTGGGAAAGGAACCATCTGGCTCAGTTTGAGGTCCATAGAAGCAAGTTCCAGAAACAACTAGATGCCTGCTCCCATCGTCGATCTGACTTCACCATTGGAAAGATCAGGCACCAAAATGTCTACGGTCCAAGTTTGACGCCGATCGAAAAGTCGGATTGGGAGATATGAGTTTTCGAAGTTTCCGGAGTCATCGAGTGCCGATATCCGGGTGACCGTGGACAATGGCTCCATGCGTTAGCGTGAAAAGAAAAGGGCCAGAGTTCCAAGGTCAATACCTGCTGGGAGAAATATGCAAAAAGGTCCTAGATTCTTGGGTTGCCTCATCAGAGTGTGGTCACTAGGAAAAAGGTACCTGTCCTTACTTTTTAGGTGAGATGAGATCCTTGTGTGCTAGCCATGGACACATGGCAATTCTCCATGGGATTGTGGGTTATGTGAGTACTAGGAGTGTGCCACGAGAGCATTTTCTAGCTCACTAGGTCGTGTGTGAGTGGTCAACCTGATTGCTATGCTGATTTCCTCCCTTGTATGAGATTATGGACTCTAGTGTGTGAGCCTTAGCCTCCATGGCTAAGAGGATTGGCTTTTGAAAGGGCTGACTTGTCCAAGCTCTATCTTTATATGTACTCCATCATTTTAAGTGAATAAATAACCATTCTTCACCACAAGTGATGCCCTTCTAGTCCCACGTGTTTGCTGCTCTAAGGCTTCCTTTCTCCTCCAGATCCAACACTTGGTATAAGAGCCAAGTTCTGTTACTTTCAGCCATCAAATGCTATCACTTTGAGAGTGATGGATTAGAGTCAAACCTTCTTCAAATTTGACAATCGACTACTAGATCTTCAAGTTCAAGAGACATGTTTTCTAACGAGTGCAAGAGCGCGAAGATTCAATAGTGATATTGAGAGTTATGGTCAAAATGACGTTGGCCAGGGCTACGCTCATCTCTCCTAGTAAGACTGTCACTTTGTGATAACCATAACTCTCTCATTTCTTTGCCAAATTTGAAAAATAGCACATACGAATTGAATTGTTTTTCTGAAGCTTTCCATTGGTGCACAAATATTTGCATTCCATTGGTATGTTTGGGAGAAAAGCCGTTTACAAGCTGCCTGATATGAGCTGGAGTAGGAGAAGAAGCATTCCCTCTTTTCAAAAGGGCATACATCTGAACATCCCCTGTTGGTCACCCTGTTTTATGGGTTGATCTGAAATTTTTTTAGCTGAATTTTCAAGTGGTGGGCCTAGTTTTTCCAAAAATCCAATCTATTAGCCTCTACAGCCCATTTTATGGCACACAAGTTTCTAGCAGAAATAGCAGCAATAGCAAGAGTAGCGGCGCCACTCAAGGGCAGCACTGAGCATCATCAAAACTCAAAATGGAAGCAACAGGCGTGGTAACAACAGACCAGCCCTTGGAGAGGCGGAAGGACGTACCAACTTCACGTTTTGGAAGATCCGTACCTGCCTCCTTTGGGAGGAGAGGGGCTTGTGGGAGGTGGTGAGCGGCGACGAGCGTGCTCCGCCTCCACAGGCAAAAGACATCACCGCAACATAGTTGGTGGCGGGGAAGACGCCACAGAAAGGTCCAGCAGATGCAAGGTCATCTACAACTGCAGCGGCGGCATATGAGGAGTGGAAGAAGAAGGACAAGTAGGTCTACAGGCTGATTCTCAAAACCATCTCCAGCCCGCATCTTCACTACGTGAGTGACAAGGCTACTGCGAAAGAGGGATGGGACATGTTATGCAAGAAGCATGAGAGCAAGGATCCTTCATTCCTCATGCTTTTGGAGGAGAAGATAATGGCGTTGAAAATGCAGGGTGGCAAAAGGGATGGAGGAGTACTTGGACAAGGCAAAGGAGCTAGCGAAGCAATTGAAAGCGGCCGACAACCCTGTGGAAAACACGTGCTTTGTCCTCCTCTTGCTGAGGGGACTCTCAGCGAGCTACGACACGGTGCGAGAGACGTTAGAGTACCAGCTGACTCTTGATCTCGATTTCATGTGCACGTACCTGGTGTAGGTAGAACTGCGTCGCAATGCAGCAAAGCGTCATGGCGGCAGCAGCAAGTTTCAAGTTCAAGAGAGACTAAAAGGAGCATCAACAACAGTAGCAAAACCAGCAATCTCCACAACAACAGCAGCAACAGTCACAGGAACGTCAGCAACAGCAGTAGTTGCAACCCAACCAGACCTGCGTGCGCCATTTTGGCAACATGAACGTGGCCAAGGAGGTGTGCGACCGCCTCTTCATGGCAATGTCTGACATGTCGTAGACGGAGAAGGTGGATCTGGCATGGTACAAGGACTCAGGGTGTACCAAGAGTCTGACGCATCACAAGGAGTGGTTTACGCAACTCCTCTCCATTCCCCCCCGACGGATTACTTTGGGTGATGATCGGATGGTGTATGCTAAGGGGATTCGGATTGTGGAGATGTGTCTGGAGACCTCGCGTGGCATTTAAGTGGGAGTGTTCCATGGCGTGCTGTACGTACCTTATGCTATGTTCAATCTTCTTTCAGTGTCTTCTCTCACCAACACGGGACTATGAGTCGTCTTTGACGACGACTACGGCTACATCTCCGACAGGGAAACATGAGAGGAGTTGGCCAGGTCTGTGAAAGAAGGCAACATGTACCGCATGTTGGGGGCGACGAAGATCCCGCGCGAGCAGAGTATTATACTACTCGTGCAAACCAAAGATGGCAAAATCTGGCATGCACGCTACGGCCACATCGGCGTGCGCGCCTTGTAGCAACTTCAATCAAAGCAGATGGTGCGTGACTTACCCACCATCTCTAACTTTGAGCAGCAGTTGTGCATCGGCTATTTGGATGGGAAGCACCATCACGTGGCGTTCTTTGGAGTAGCAGAGTGCGCAAAGGAGGTGCTGGAGCTGGTCCACACAGATTTGAGTGGCCCGATGTAGACCCAGAGCTTTGGAGGCTCTATGCATTTTCTCACCTTCATTCATGATTTCAGCCGTAACATTGCTGTCTACTTCCTTTCCTCCAAGGACAAGTGCTTTGACAGGTTCAAGGAGTACAAGGCAATGGTGGAGAACCAGACTGGAAAGAAGATCAAGGCGCTACGCAACAACCGTGATGGAGAGTACCTTAGCAAAGAGTTACACAATCACCTTGCAACAGCAGACATCAAGGCGTAGCGCATCGCGCCATACTCACCGCAACAGAATGGCGTAGCAGAACGCGCCAACCGCACCATAGTTGAGTCGGCGCGTTCCATGCTACACGCGGCTCGGCTCACCTACGACTTTTAGGCCGAATCACTGAGCGCTGCGGTGTAGATCAAGAACCGCAGTCCGACCAAGGCCCTGGAGCTGATGACGCCGTATGAGGCGTGGTTCGGTAAGAAGCCGAGCGTGGGTCATCTTTGCGCATTTTGCAGCTTGGTGCACATGCACATGCCGAAGGAGAAGCGGCAGGAATGGGACGCGAAGAGCGCACAAATGCTCATGATCGGCTATGACGTGGCAAGCAAGGCGTATCGTCTCTACGAGAGGGACACTGGCCACGTCATCATCTCCAGGGATGTCATTTTCACCGAAAGTAACGTCATCGGCAGCAACATCATCTGTGAAGAGGCTGCAGAACCAGCAGCTAACGAAGTGGTGGGAGCAGATATTCTCCGTGACCACGTCTCTTGTGACCCTTCCTCTACTGTGACAGTGGGAGAACCACTCTACTCTCCCGTGTCTGATGCTGCAGTTACAACAGCCTCATCGGCAGAAGTACAGGAAGAAGATGCACCATCATCAACACCAGCAGGTTTGCCAGCAGCACAGCGCTTGCCGCCTGCTAACGCTCCTACACCAGGTCGCAGGTACCCTCTCAGGGTACGCTACAAGCCTGGTGAGCGCGGGCATTTCTGGATGTTGCAAAAACCAGATAAGATGAATGTCGCAGTTGCAGCAAACTCAGATGAGCCAACGTCCTACAAGGAGGCCATGTCTACACCAGATGCATCAGATTGGGCGCAAGCTGTGTAGTAGGAGATACAGTCGCAACTCAACAACGGTACATGGGAGGTGACTGAGCATCCACCTGGACGCAAGGTAATGAAGTGCAAGTGGGTATTCAAGAAGAAGCGGGGAGCAGATGGCGACCTGGAAAAGTACAAGGCGAGGCTGGTCGCCAAGGGCTACTTGTAGGAGGAAGGCATCGACTACACGGAAACTTTTGCTCCTGTTGCAAACTTTGCCTCTGTACGCACACTCCTTTCTTATGCAGCAGCTGAGGTCATCGAGATTCACCACATGGATGCCAAGACGGCATTCTTGAACAGTAACTTGCAGGAGGAGATCGATATGGAGCAGCCGGAATGATTTGTCATGGATGGCCAGGAGTACCTGGTTTTCAAGATGCAAAAATCGTGCTACAGCCTCATGCAAGCGTCCCGTGCTTGGAACCAAAAACTGGATGCCACGCCGCAGGAGACGCGGCAGTACCTCTTGAGCTTCAATGTAGAAGCATATGCAGCTGAGTGGTAGAAGTACAAGAGCGCTGTTGGCAGTCTCATGTACCTCTTTTGGATCTGGAGGAGAGAGGGAGCCTTGGAGCAGCGAGCATGTGTGATTGGAAGGGCATCACTTGTGCTGAAGAATGGTTATTCAATCACTCAAAATGATGGAGTACATATAGAGCTAGAGCTTGGGCAAGTCAGCCCTCTCACAAGCCACACCACTTAGCCATGGAGGCTAAGGCTTACACACTAGAGTCCATAATCTCACACAAGGGAGGAAATCAGCCT
>SZWC01005246.1:18433-43930 GCA_023375785.1 Penium margaritaceum
TTTTTTTTTTTTTTTTTTTTGAATTCCATCTCTCCTCCTCCTCTTCCTGTGGAACATTTCTTCTTCTGTGCTGCGCTGGTTCGGACGACAGTGCCACGAGAGCTATTCTGCGTGTGGCCTCGGTTCCGACGCCACCGACGCGATCGTGAGGCTGGTGCGGCGCCGCATGCGAGGCAGCTTCACGGCCGGTGCTACTCCCGCTGCTGCCTCCACCTCGGCGCGCCCGTCGTCGGACGTGCCTCCCCCTCCTCGCCCTCCTCCCCCTCCACTTTACGGCGCCAAGATTACGGGCGGAGGCAGCGGCGGGACGGTGTGCGTGATGGGAAGGGCAGGGCCGGAGGCAGAGGCCGCGGTGGCTGCAGTGTGCGACGAGTATGAGGCGGAGACGGGGCGGAAGCCTCTGGTGCTCGTGGGGTCGTCCATGGGCGCGGTTGAGTTTGGCTGCCTGGAGGTGAAACTGCGGTGACGGGATGGCACCTGAAAGAAAGACAATGGCGGGTCGCATTGTGAGATGAAGTGGCGCGTTTGGGGCGGTCGGGGTGTAGGGGCCAGTTTCAAAGACGTTATTGCACTCGGCAAAGACTTTTCGGCCTTCACGCACAAAATGTCTTGTTCGACTTTGCACTTTTGCTCGACTGGGTGACATCAACTTTGTGATCTTGGGGCTTGCAGGACTGCAGGAAAACATTGCTAGTGGCTTGTGGGCTATGAAGCATGGCGTTCATGGATGCAATCATGGACGTGTTTGGACTTATGTACATTGTCGTGAACACACGTTGGTCGACTCACTACGACTCCTTGATGTTCATCTGCAAGGAATTTCATCAGAAGTGAGCCGTTTGTGTTGGTGTTGAGCCAAAATTGCTATTGACAACACCATCTTTCAACAACGTGGTCCTCTGTGTAGTTTGATGTTAGTCTTGAGGCGAAAAGAGAAATGTCGTCCCCCAGTTGGGTAGGATACTATGTGTTGCTATGGAACCTATCCTTGTGCGATCTAACCTCTAACTATGCAAGTGTCCTCTCCTCTTAGCGAAAATCTTTGTGAGAGAGCGTATGTGATGAACGTAGTGTGACAAACAACGCTTCAATTGGTGGAGATACGACGAGGGTATGTGTGAAAACGTAGATGATGGAACAAATAGTGGTCACAAGTGTGGGAAACATACACCTGTTGGTTATTGTCACAAACACGCGCAAGTGCCCTCTTGTCTCCATTCATGCACACACCTCACCACTGCAGGTGATTGAACTGGATTAAGGCTCCCTGTTGCAAGACTGTGGTACAGCATGAAGTGCATAGTGGAGATGCCTCCATCAAGCTGCCGAGTGGTGGCTTCAGCACCAGCCTTGTCACCTGCCTTAGTTTAGTGATACCCTCTCGTGCTAAAAAGGGGATACAACTTGTAGGATTGCATGCTTGTTAGTTGATTGAACACTTGCATGTTCCTAGAGTGGTGAACCGGGTTGCTGATCCCTCGGGACCACACGTCCGGCTTGTGCCGGCGTGTGAGAAACCGACTGGAGCTCGTTCGCTCCAGGGTCGGGTTCGATCCCTGGGTGGCGGCCGGGCCCCACGACGAGTGTCTCGCGTGGGTGGCCCGGTCAACTGGCTCTCACCACCTCGCTCACTCTTCACTCTCGTCAAGCTGTGTCTTGATTACTTCACTTTTCTAAGTCGTGAGCGTTCCCCGATCCATGGCGTACTTCATTGCTTGTCACCTACTTGCTTGCTAGCATAGTGATTGCGCCTACCTACTGGTATCAGAGCAGGAGGGCTGTCCCTCCCGCCGCGACGTCCTTGGACCTCATGAGACTCACGCGCTGAGCGACGGGTGATCCCGCACAAGCCACAGCACGAGACCGCGGCGGCCTAAGCAGCAGCAGCAGCAGCCATTCTGTGCAGCCGCTAGCATCACACTCGTGAACCTTAGCACGAGACCGTGGCAGCTTAGGCAGCAGCAGCTGCTGCCATTCTGTGCAGCCGCTAACATCGAGCGACGGGTGATCCCGCGCAAGCCACAACACGAGGCCGTGTCGGCCTAAGCAACAGCAGCAGCAGCCATTTTATGCAGCCGCTAGCATCGCACTCGTGAACCTTAGCACGAGACCGTGGCAGCTTAGGCAGCAGCAGCAGCTGCCATTCTGTGCAGCCGCTGGCATCGAGCGACGGGTGATCCCGCACAAGCCACAGCACGAGGCCGTGGCGGCCTAAGCAGCAGCAGCAGCAGCCATTCTGTGCAGCCGCTAGCATCGCACTCGTGAACCTTAGCACGAGACCGTGGCAGCCTAGGCATCAGCAGCAGCCGCCATTCAGTGCAGCCGCTGGCATCGAGCGACGGGTGATCCCGCACAAGCCACAGCACGAGGCCGTGGCGTCCTAAGCAGCATCAGCAGCAGCCACTCTGTGCAGCTGCCAACATCGCACTCGTGGACCTTAGCACGAGACCGCAGCAGCTTGGGCAGCAGCAGCAGCCGCCATTCTGGGCAGCCGCTAGCATCAAGCGACGGGTAATCCCGCACAAGCCACAGCGCGAGACCGTGGCGGCCTAAGCAGCAGCCATTCTTTGCACTCGTGAACCTTAGCACGAGACCGTAGCAGCTTAGGTGGCAGCAGCAGCCGCCATTCTATGTAGCCGCTAGCACCAACCTGTGAACCTCCTTCGAGTCACAGCTAAGCCGCGAGTGATCCCGTGCAAGCCACGGCACGAGACCATGGCAGCCTAGGCAGCCGCAGCAGCCGCCGCTCTGTGCAGCTGCTAGCTTCGCAGCCGTGACCTCAGCTCCAACCCTGCAGCTAGGCTTGACC
Source organism: Penium margaritaceum (assembly GCA_023375785.1). Lineage (NCBI taxonomy): Eukaryota > Viridiplantae > Streptophyta > Zygnematophyceae > Desmidiales > Peniaceae > Penium > Penium margaritaceum. The sequence goes on from SZWC01005246.1 coordinate 21,243, forward strand.
CCAGCACACTCTCAATTACCTCGGGCTGCCCTGAGGCAGCCCAGCATTCAGAACGCTGGCGTCTCCACCTGAGATCGAGCCCGCCCCTCCGTCATCCACAGCGGCTCGGGACCGTGCACGCACTGACGAGGAGCTCGCGTACTACGAGGAGCGGGCGGAGAGAGAAGTGTGGTCGAGGGTGCGTCACAGCAGTCCGGGGTATCACCCCGGTGAAGACTACGATCCCGCTGATCACTACGCGTGGGCGGACGCAAGGGACTACGCGACTCGTTGCCAATCGGCCGACGACGACTCTCCAACGTCGCTGAACCAGCCGGCAACAGCACCACAACGCGACCACCTTTCTCTTCACTCTCTGGTAAGCCCGCCCATTTCCCATAGGACGCACCCACAACACCGCCGTGCTGTTCCCCGTGGTGCAACTCCACCTTCTGCAGCAGCATCATCAGAGGCCTCCGCTCCGCATTTTGCTGCATCCCCAGCCGCAACTGCTGCCGAGCCCATCTCGTCTCCTGATATTCTCTCAGCACTGCAGGCTACCCTTGCATCCAGCGCTGCCGTTGCCACTACCTTTGCAGCCACAGCACGTGCCGCACGTGCACCAGCCAGCACTGCTGCTGGTCGAGCCATTGACACATACACTGCAGCGGTTGACCAGGGACCTTTGGCGGCCTCCGCCGTCAACGTAGCCACTCAGATTGCTGCAGCAGCAAACGCATTTGCATCCGCCGCAGCCGCAGCAGCCACAGCACTCTCCAGTGCAGTTGACTCCGCCAACGCCTCCACAACACAGGCAGCCTCTCTACCCTCCTCATCACCGTCAGTCACTCGGCACATACAACTGTTGGTCTTGACCGCTACAGTCATTGCCACTCTGTCAGGTACAGCCCTGACAGGTGTAGCCTGCTTCGTGGTTACCACATCAGCCTTTGTCGCAGTCGTCGCCTCCTCAGCTGCTGCGGCACTGCCACCACTGTTCTCTCTGCACCGTCGTGCGTGGTGAGCTTGCCTTCTCTTGTTCTCCCGCTCTCTCTGCCTTTCCTGTATCGGCGTGTTCGTGCGTTCAGGTTGTTGCCTTGCAGCGCACTTCCAACACCGATATCTTACTTTCCCACGCCCACTGGGGCAAGGGAAACTTTGCCGAAATTTTTTCGGCAGAGTCACGTTGCTGGCACAATGCCAATCGACGATGACCAATACACAGCAATGCAGGCTGAGCTTCAGCGTGAGCGCACTGCGTTGCAGGCAGCTCTCAGTGCTCAGCGCGCTACTGAGGAAAAATTGAAGGCTGAGCAGGCTGACCAAGAGACATTCGTCGATCACATTGCTGACTTGGTTCTTCGTCTGCAGCCCACACTGCGTAGCACACAGTCCGCTAGCATTTCTGCAGCATTTTCCACTTCTCCCGCTTCTGCTTCCACTGCCGCTGGCACATCTGCCTCTGATCCACTTGCAGTCGCCGCAGCTGCTGGCGCTGCTGTAGCCAAAGCCCTTGCTCCATCAGTGCAACGCAAGCCTGACTTTGACTCCACTCCACCCCATTTCACATCCAGTCTTACTTTTCACTCTTGGGAGGTTCGTTTCAGTGCCTGGGCGCAAGGGGAACAACTCTGGGAATACTACCATGCACCAAATCCCTCAGCTGTCCCACCTTTTGTGCCAGTCGATTCTGAGTCAGCACGAGCGGTCCGTGCCCTCATTCGCGCCGGACCAGACGATCTCACTGATGAGATTGGATCCTACAATGCTGACACTGCACGCCGCACCCCCGCTGACCCGGTTGGGGCTTATGCCCTGATCAAGCGGCGCACGACAGTCACTGGACATGCAGCACAGAGCGTCCTCACCGTCCAGTTCAACACGCTCTCCATGCGTGCTGACGAGAATGCTGACGCCTATTGGGCTCGCAGTCTGCGACTGCTGCGTGACCTCGGCAAGGCCGCCCCAGGCCAACTCCCTGCTGTCCTCTCCATCGTCAACGGCCTCATCCTTGAACTCAGCGACATCTTTCGCGAAGTGAAGGCCACAGAGTTGGAGCGTCTGGCGGCAATTCCTGTTCCCGCCGACGCACCCCCTGGAATTGGGGCTTTATGGGAGTTCACCTCCCAGCGCCTCACCGACTGGTGGAGCTCCTTGCAGGACAAACGCATCCACCGCGCAGCCGTTGCAGCAGCAGCCACCGCACTTCCCTCCTCCTCCACCTCCTCAGCCCCCAGCTCGTCCTCCATCTCCACCTCTGTTACTACTGCCACCTCCCTTGCTTCCCAAGGAAGTGGGCGTGGTGGAGGGGATAACAAAGGTAAAGGCCGAGGAGGTGGCTCTGGCGGTGGTGGGCAGGGGAAGGGTGGCAAAGGTCGCGGTTCTGATAGCACCGCATCCCCCTCTTCCTCCTCCAGCACTGTCACTTGCTGGAACTGCGGCGCCGCTGGTCATGCGACGCCCAAGTGCCCTGCACCACCAGATGATGCACGCCTGGCCTCCGCCATGCGTGCTCACTGGGCACGCTCTTCAGGGTCTGGTGGAGGCTCTGCCCGCTCCTCCACCTCCGCGGGGTCCAGTCGTGGCTCGACGCACACTTCTCCTCCATTGCCTACAGCATCTGTCTACAGCACTGTCCTCTCTGCACCTTCTCCACCCGCACCCTGGGGCTGGCCCCCGGGATTTGGAGGCCCTGTCTACTTCGGGCCTCCCTCTAGCTTCTACTCACCTCCACCATGGGCGTCCTCCACCCCTGGTCCCCAGCCTCCCTCCTCTACCGCACTCATCACCGGACCGCCTGAGGACGACCGCCAGCTGGACTCTGCGCTCTCTCACGCCGTCCACCAGCGTCACCTCCGTGATCAGGGAGGTGAGAGTGTACGTTCGGTTGAGGAGGGCCTTGCGTGTGCTGTTGACTCGTCTCTTCGTGGACCCCCCCCGGTCATGTTCAGGGGTGTCCCCCTGTTGACGTCCCATGGATTGAGGATTGGCAGTCGTACAGTCTCCCTCGTTGCCTTGCCGCTTGTGGTCAGCGCCTCTTTCCTCGTTCTGCCATTGCCGCTGTGAGTCGTGACCCTGCGTCTGTCCGTGTGACGGGTGGCTTCTGGATTCTTGATTAAGGGGCCACCCACCACATGACTTCCTGTCGCTCAGCGTTTGTGTCGTTGGGTCCTGTTGGTTCTGTTCGTTTTGTACGCACTGGCTCTGGCCACCTTCTCCCTGTCCAGGGTGTCGGTGTCGTCCGTTTCGTTGGCCCGGGGGGGGAGCTCTTCCTCCCTGAAGTTCTCTATGTGCCCGCTCTTGCGCTCAGTCTGCTGTCTGTTACGACTCTCGACGACCAGGGCATGGACTTCTCATCCAGTCGGGGTATTGCCTCTGTTATGCATCTCACCACTGGTCGTGTCTTACTGCGTGGCACTCGCTGTGACCGCTTGTTCCGCGTGCCCTCGTTTGCACCCCATCCCTCCACGACTGCTCTTGTTCATGTGGCTCGCTCCCTCACTCCTGCACATGCACAGTTGCGCCATCGTCGTCTCTGTCACATTCACACTGCCGCCATTGACAGTCTGTTTTGGGACATGCCTGCGAATGGCCTTGATGCCGACACGTTCTCTGCACCCTGCCCCACTGACTGTCTCGACTGCTCTCAAGGCAAAATGCACCGCTCCCCATTCTCCACGTCTGAGTCTCGCACGTCTCACCCACTTGACCTCCTGCACGCTGACGTCATGGGACCTCTTGCCCATGACACCCTTGGGGGTGTCGGACGTTATGTCCTCTGTCTCACAGACGATTTTTCTCGGATGCGCTGGGTCTTTGCCCTTCGGCAAAAGAGTGACGTCTGTCCCAGACTTGAGTCGTGGCTACCACAGGCTGAGCTGGCCTGTGGTCGCCGGATCAAAGTCTTTCGCTGTGACCGTGGTGGCGAGTTCATGGGTCCCACCGCTCGCTTTCTCACCTCTCGTGGGGTGTGTATGGAGCCCTCGGCACCCTAAACACCCCAGCAGAACGGTGTCTCTGAACGCTGGAACCGCACCCTCGCTAATGGGGTTCGTACTCTCCTCAGCGAGTCCTCCCTCTCTCCCGTCTTCTCCTTCGAGGCCATGTGCTACATGACGTGGGTGTGGAACCGTGTCCCACACGGTCCCCTTCCTCGTCACATCACCCCCTTTGAGCGCTGGTACGGTCGCCGTGCTGACCTCCGTCTGGCTCGTGTCTGGGGCTGTGAGGATGCTGTCTGGTTGCCAGAGGACTTTCGTGATGGCAAACTGAGTCCTCGTGCGCGCCTCTGCACGTTTCTTGGCGTTTATGCCATGTCTAAGGCGTGGCGCTTCTCGGACCCCGACCGTTCCCGCGTCATCGAGTCGCGTGACGCCCTCTTCTTTGAGGATGTCTTTCCCCGTGACTTGTCCCATGTCCCTTCTCCGTCTTCTCTCTCCTCGCTTCGTCGGCTTGGGGGGAGGTGGGTCTATTCCAGCCTCCGATCTCCGTGCATCCACGTCTCCCTCTCAGACAGCGTCCCCTGTTGTCACTCCTACGGACAGTGACGAGGACTCAGTCTCCTCTGAGTCGGGGGCCTCAGTGGCCTCCCCGGAGTCCGAGTCACCCCTGTCCTCAGCCGGCAGCCATGTGTCTTCGCCGTCTACCGCCATTCCCGAGTCCTCACACTCGGCACCCACTCCCGCACAGTCCACTGCTCACTCTACTCCCAGCTCATCTCCTGGCCCTGTAGTTTCTCCGATGCTTGACACCACTGCAGGCGATGCGCCTCAGGCTCGGCCCCCTTGCCCAGAGCCTTATACTCGTGGGGGGAGACTTCGTGCTCTTCCTTCCTCTCAGCCCTCTCAGCCCTCCTCTTCTAGGGTGCCTACTGAGTCTCTCCCGGCAGGCTCGTCCACTGCCTCTCAGCGAGTCACCCGCTCCAGAGCCACACCCTCCACAACTGGTCCTTCAGTGTGCCCCACCGGCCTTGATGCACTGGGCCTGTCTGTGAGCGTTGTACATCCAAACTCTGCAGTTGGCTATGCTCTTGTAGCCCACGAGTTCCACAGTGCACTTGAGTCTTCTGTCGCCGGTTATGTCGCCGCATGCTTTGCGCCCGCTGGCCTCCCCACTCTTCCTCCTGAGCCCACCACTGTCCGGCAGGCTCGCGAGGCAGCAGACGCTGACCTCTGGGAGAAGGCCATGCAGGAGGAGCTCACAGCCCTCCAAGATCATGGAGTCTTTGAGCTAGTGAATCTGCCTGCAGGTCGCAAGGCAGTCTCCGCCCGATGGGTCCTTCGGCGAAAGCTGAAGCCCGATGGAACTGTCGACCGGTACAAGGCACGTCTCACAGCAAAGGGGTTCTCCCAGATCCCCGGCGTTGACTTTGATGAGACCTTTGCACCGGTCGGGAGATATACCACAGCTCGAGCACTTTTGAGTCTCGTCGCCCAGCACGACTGGGAACTGGAGCAGATGGATGTCAACAACGCCTTCTTGCACGGGAAGCTCGATGAAGAGATCTACATGATACAGCCCCCGGGCTTCACCGATGGCACGAGCAAGGTCTGGCGACTGCGCAAAGCCTTCTATGGGCTCAAGTTGTCGCCGCGATGTTGGAACATGGAGATCTCCTCGACTCTCGAGCGGGGAGGTTACCGTCGCAGCATGGTTGATCCAGCGCTCTTCTTGAGCGCCCCCTCAGAGCCGTTTGTGGCGGTGTTGGTCTACGTTGATGACCTTCTCATTGCCTCACCCAGCCCGGAAGCTGTCCAGTCAGTGAAAGACCTGCTGCAGTCTGCATACAAGATGAAGGATCTACGTCCTGCACGGGTGTTTTTGGGGATGGAGCTTGAGCGTGATCGTCAGCGTCGCACCCTGCATGTGCACCAGGCTACGTACATACGCACACTGGGGGAGCGTTTTGCTCCTTTGCTCGCAGACATTCCCACCGCGTCCACACCGATGACTCCAGCAGGTCAGCGCCTGCTGAAGTCACTGGACTCAGCACAGCAGGGGGAGCCTGTCGACGTCACCGACTACCTCAGTGTTGTCGGCTCCCTCATGTATCTCGCCACCACCACTAGGGCAGACGTGGCCTTCGCGGTCAAATTCCTTGCCCAGTTCTCCCAGCAGCCTCGACAGAAGCATCTCAAGGCCGCACTACGCGTCGTCCGCTACGCGTTGTCCACTGCACGCGTAGGACTCTGCTACCGTGCTCAGCCCTCTGTAGTCGTTGACGGCTACACAGACAGCGACCGGGCACATGACACAGATGCTCGCAACCGCACTGGTTACATATTCCTCGTCGGGGGGACTCCAGTCTCCTGGAAGAGTGGAAAACAGGGTTGTGTTGCCAGGAGCTCCAGTGAGGCAGAGTATGTGGCACTAGGTGCAGGTACGTGTGAGAGTGTTTGGCTGTCCCGCCTGTTGCAGCAGTTGCGTGTTCCCATTCATTGCATCACCCTGCGCTGTGACAACCAGAGTGCGAAGGCGATTGCTGAGCACGATGGCATGCATCACTCTCACACTAAGCACATCAACATTGAGCATCACTTTGTACGCGAGCGCATTGCTGCTGGGGAAGTTCAGGTTGTCTGGGTCGACACTCGTCAACAGCGTGCAGACTTTCTCACCAAAGCGCTCAGCAGTGGAATGTTCAAGGCGGTCGTGCATGCTGTTGGCTTGCTGCGCTCTCGTGATGCCGCCGGTTGATGTGATTCCTGTGATGTTCACCTCGTTCTATGTTTCGTGTGTGTGAGGCCTGTTCGTCTGTGGGTCATGGGGGAGTGTTGGTTATTGTCACAAACACGCGCAAGTGCCCTCTTGTCTCCATTCATGTACACACCTCACCACTGCAGGTGATTGAACTGGATTAAGGCTCCCTGGTGCAAGACTGTGGTGTAGCATGAAGTACACAGTGGAGATGCCTCCATCAAGCTGCCGAGTGGTGGCTTCAGCACCAGCCTTGTCACCTGCCTTAGTTTAGTGATACCCTCACGTGCTAAAAAGGGGATACAACTTGTAGGATTGCATGCTTGTTAGTTGATTGAACACTTGCATGTTCCTAGAGTGGTGAACCGGGTTGCTGATCCCTCGGGACCTCACGTCCGGCTTGTGCCGGCGTGTGAGAAACCGCCTGGAGCTCGTTCGCTCCAGGGTCGGGTTCGATCCCTGGGTGGCGGCCGGGCCCCACGACGAGTGTCTCGCGTGGGTGGCCCGGTCAACTGGCTCTCACCACCTCGCTCACTCTTCACTCTCGTCAAGCTGTGTCTTGATTACTTCACTTTTCTAAGTCGTGAGCGTTCCCCGATCCATGGCGTACTTCATTGCTTGTCACCTACTTGCTTGCTAGCATAGTGCCTGCGCCTACCTACAACACCTAGACCGATCTAGGTGCAAGCTCCGAAACAGAAGTTGGCTAGACGCCGACAGTCATAAGAGCTCATCAATCGTCCACATGACAAACCAGAAGACACCCAGATGTAGAAAGCTCTACATAACCAGGTTATGAACAAGGTGTGGACAGTGGAATGGTGCAAGGGAACAAGAGCGAGGGACAAAGTTGAAAGAGTACCATGAGGAATTGCTAGGAAGATTCCTAACCTTACTGCTGCTCACGTGGCGACACAGTCCAGTGAGTTAGTGCACTAGCAAGCAGGCAGGTGCAAGAACCAGCAAGGGTTAGGCTAGGGAGACGCGCAAAGTCTCATACGTTCCAATAACTTAGCAATGCATAGAGAGAGAGAGAGAGAGAGAGAGAGAGAGAGAGAGAGGGAGGGAGAGAGAGAGAGAGAGAGAGAGAGAGAGATGATAAATGACAAGCACACACCATAAACACCTACCGTGGCACATGGCAGATGACGCGCGCGTGATAATATCATTCTGTCCTCAAATCGGTCTAAAACCACTGAGTTATAGCCNAGAGAGAGAGAGAGAGAGAGAGAGAGAGAGAGGGAGGGAGAGAGAGAGAGAGAGAGAGAGAGAGAGAGATGATAAATGACAAGCACACACCATAAACACCTACCGTGGCACATGGCAGATGACGCGCGCGTGATAATATCATTCTGTCCTCAAATCGGTCTAAAACCACTGAGTTATAGCCATAAGTCTAAGCACAATCATCAAAACGCTCACCGTCTGAACCTGGAGATGTAGAATATCGAGTTGGACGCTAGGACAGGTAACATGCACATGTCTGACATCGACCGGTGGACACACGATGCAAAACATGCAGATTGGGCTCAAAAGCCAGTCCACCGAGAAAACTCTACAACTGTAGAAAAACTGTAGAGCACCTTAGCAAGCACCCGTGATGTCTGGCAGCCGCTCATGGGTGGAGCCACCACCCGTCGGTGGTGGCTCCAGCACAAGCTGGATCCGCATCAGGAATGTGCACGAGCATGCACACGGCCGAGTGGTTAAACTAAGGTGCACAGATAGACGGGGAGGACTCACATTACAACACTCCTCCATGACTCGACAATAAGCATGTCCATACAGGTACAGAACCGACACAGGTGTGCCACAAGATGATCAACAGTCCATACTCACACACCCGAGTCTCAGCCACTCTCAAGTAAGGGGCGAAGCCCAACAGAACAAATGGCCACCATGAAATATCCGTGTGTAAGTGTCCTGGTCAGGAAGTGAGCGAGCTACATGTCCGTGCCGACCCAGATGACGGAGATCACCTGTCTCTCTACAAGATCACAGACAAAGTGATGCTCAAGAGCAATGTGCTTCGTGCATGCATGAAAACACGCCAGAGTTTTCTGCAATAGGAAGAGCATTCTGGTCATCACAGTTCAAGACAATGCAAGGCACAGGCTGACGTAACTAACGAAACACACGCTGCAGCCACACCGCCTCTGTAGCCCGAGCTCCAGGCGCAGCATACTTAGTCTCTCAGGAACTACGTGCAATGCAGCCCTGCTTGCTGCTGCACCCATACATGACCAATCACCTTGTCAGGAAGTTTAGATGAGAGAGGAACACAGAAGTAATGACACAATAGCAAAGAAAGGTCGAGCCGTGGTACCGAGGCACGGACTGATGGCAGAGCAAGCTACAGCTGTGTGGTGCGGGCTGGAGAGATACGGAAGCTGATGAACTGGGTGCAGCACCATTGGTGCTGGCACCATGATGAAGAGGAGGCCACAGCTCAGTGGTACGGGCAAGCCAGCAAGGCAAGCCACTGTCGCCAATGGCGGGTCGCGGACGATGACGTCACGGCTTGTTAGGACAGGCGCGACGGAGCGAAGCGGAGGAGCGACGATGTGCAGAGTCTTGGACGCAGTACCAAAGGTACGGGAACTGAAATGTTGAAGGCGCCACAGCATGGAAGTGCGGGCACGAGGCGAATGAACCTAGGAGCAGCAATGGGCCACAACCAGAGAGGGCGGGCTCCGAGCAATGTGCGTGAGTGAAAACAGAACGATGGGAGCGCCACAGCCATGAGGCGGGCAACCAGAGAACAGATCTTATCAGAGGCGCCGCAGCCAAAAGGCGGGCAGCTAGAAGGCAGGCATGAAGGGAGGCGCCACAGCCATGCGGCGGGCAGCCGAAAGGACCGAAGCAGAGTGATCAGAATGAATCTTAGTAGATTAACTAGAACATTACATTAGCACGGGTACATATAAGGTCCTACTCCTAACTTAGCAAAGGAACATCTACTAGGGTGGGTAGTAGCGAAGGTGCAGCCGCAGACAAGCTGCTGCTGCTCTGCTGAGCAGTGGGGACCAACAGGTCTATGCGTAGTACCTGGTCCGTTGGGAATTTCCCGCTATTGTGTAGCGGAACCCACGTTCCTGCCCGCTGTTGCGTTGCGGCTATCAAACCGCTGAGCCGTTGGCGGTAAAGTCCCGCCGGTCCAGTTTGTCCGTCGCCGGTTTGGTCCGGTGATTGCGGAGCACCGGTACCCGATGAGCCTTTTCCGGCCGTTTCCTCCAAGAGTCGTTCGGCACCTTACAGTGTGTCCAATGGCCGAGGTTCACTGGACCTCTCAATATTGTTTCTTGGCCGGCTTCGGGGCTTGAGGTGCCAAAGGGTTGTTAGTGCTGGAGAACCCGGGTTCTTGTGTGTCTTGTGGGTATTGGTGTTTATCTCCGACACAACTCATCCCTGAAACTGTGAATTGACAAGTGTATTTGAAAGTGAACATATTAGTGAACATGGACTCTTAACAAAAACCAGTACTTAGTACAGATAATCCATGATGACTAACACCTTAGACAATGAAAGTATATCTAGACTTTAGTTACATCAATTAATGTTGATGGTTGTTGATAAATGTTTGCATGTAAGAATACACATTTTGATACACCAATTGTCGAGTGTATGAATTTAGGGTGATTAATCATAACTCACTGCACCACGACACAGTGGTGCCACCTAGTAGAAACATGTAAGTTGTCTGACTACACCCATCAGGGCTCCATGTCAAGTCACTGTATGTGTAGCCATCGACTACCACCAAACACTACCATCAAAAGCACGGTCCAAGGTACGGTGTGGAGAACACATACCACACACTCGTATAACTACGGGAAGGGCTCTCGCTGAAGAAAAATGCGAAAACTGTGTAAGGAGGTTGACGTCGAAGGCGATGTCGGGTTGTGTGGTAGTGGCCAAGTACATCAGAGAGCCAATGAGGTACAAGTACATAGTTACGTCCACTATCTATCCGAACTCTGTTGGATCATCCATCTTCAGAGCATCCTGTCCGCTAGGTGTCATGGGGGTGGAGGCTATGGGAACTGAACGAAGGAGCTCAGGAAACAGCCCCCCCACAATGTGGGCGTAATGTGCCCGATGCAGCAAGAGTTTCCTCCAGTGATAATCACGTAGAATATCCATCCTGAGAAACACAGCTCCATAACCAAGGCCCTTCATCCTCTAGGTAGCCTGAAGGACTACCTTGGCCTCCTTCACGGCCTCTATTGAAGGAGACACAATCGGGAGGTCATCCACGTACACCAGGATGGCGGTGAAGCTCTTAGCTGTAGGTCTGAGAGAGAGAGAGAGAGAGATGGGTCGGTGTGACTTTGCACGTGTCCGACATGTGTCAGTGTGCAATTGATCTCATAGTTCCTGCACCGGGATGACTGCTTGAAGCCATCCAAGGTCTTGCAAAAGCGCCAGCCTTTATCATTGACCTCAAACCTTGGTGGTTGGACCATGTAGATCTCCTCCTCTAGACGGCCATAGAGGAACGCATTGTTCACATCCATTTGGTGCAGTTCCTAGTCATGGTGAACAACAACCCCAGACAGAGTGCGAGTAGTGGTCATACGACCAACGGGTGTGAAGGTGTCAGTGAAGTCCACACCCTCAACCTAAAAGAAGCCCTTCGCCGTAAAGCGAGCCTTGCTGTGATCCACTGTGCCAGTAGGCTTCATCTTCTTGTGAAAGACCCGCTTGGCCTATACACCTTTCGCCCAGGCGAGAGGTGGAAAAACTCATAGACACCGTGCTCACGGATGGCTCTTGGTTCACCTTCACAAGAAGCACGCCCCAACTCTGCAACCTGAGCTGAGAGTGCCTCTTTCAACGTGCCCGAATCGGGTACCGTCGAGGGAGAGCTCCGGATGGGTAAGACACACGCCTCCAGAGTCGGCCTGACAACGACCAGGTCAGCTGCAACATCGCAAGAGAGTGAGAACTCTCGGCAGACTAACTCATGACCAACTAGACACGTTGGATGTACCTCAGCGTAATTCGCCTAGACATCAAGGCCAAGGGCCTTCGTGCCGGGCTCGCTACTCTGAACACTATGATTTGGACATCTCTGTGCCGAGTCAGCAGTCCACTAAGCCTTGGAGGCCACTGGTTGAAGACGACCACCGGGCTTGTGGGAGTAGCCCGATGCTAAGGTGCTCATCTCGCGTTACGAAGCAGGCTGCTGGGCCACAGTGGACTGACAGGGAAGGGAGGAGGGTGTAGGAGAAACACGGGCAGGTGCTGGCTTGCACGTAGGATAAGCGAGTGCAGGCACAACAGCAGGTGTGACTGGAGATGATGTCACCGGCGCGGGCTCAGGTGTGCCAGAGGGAGCTGACGCTGGCACGGGATGAGGTGTGTCGGACGGGAGTGACCTTGGCACGGGATCAGGTGTGCTGGAGGGGACGAACGCTGACACGAGACCAGGTATTTCACAGGAGACTGATGCTGGCATGGGAGCAGGTGTGCCTTCGGGGACCGATGGACCTACGGCTAAGATGGTCGGATTGTCAACAGACGGAGACCGAACCACAGGTGAGGAGGCCCGGACGGATCCATCTGCAGGACAAGACTCCTCCATCCGTAGGGATTTCTTAGGCTTTTCCCACCATCTCCTTCATCACATCAAATTTCTTGCCATCAGGTACCAACGCCTCCGCCGCTGACTGCCAAGCCTGCAAGTTTTTTCAGCATGTCATTACCTAATTTCTAAGGGTGCAGACACTGAGTAGCAGCGTAAAAATGATGGGACATGTCCTTGGACCAGTATTCCTGAAGCCTACTGAGAACAAATTGTGATGATTCCCAGCCTACAGGTGATTCTCTGAAGCCCATTGTGGCTTCATATCATTCTTCACTAACAGCAAATTTAACTACTCATAAGAATCGAATAGCCCATCATATATCTCACTGGCAGCCCCAACTGGACTTTTACCACACTCAAAACCACTATGAGCGGTAGCAACGGCTATTTGAGCTGACGCACTTGCAGTGAGAATACTTTTCGCTTGATGATTTGCCTCATTTCTCACTTCCTTGACCCCACCTCCATTTGAGCCAATGTTCTTCTACAGATCCAGCCCAACAAGAGTCGCAACTTTGCCCCATGGATCCAAGAGTCTGTCCACCATGGAGAACGTGAATGTAATGCAAGTATTCCAACGGTTCATCAACACTTTGCCCCATGTCTTATCTTTCATCCATGTTCACTTTGCGGCATTGTTCCTTAAAAAGGTTAAAAAAAAACTCACTCCATTCTGTCACACTTCCATCTCATGTGGATTTTTCCACATCTTGCTTGATAAGCACAGAATTTGAAGAAAAACGTCGTGGATAATTGAACCTGGTGTCAGGAAACACATTTGGGTTCACTCATGAGATGTCGCAGATGATAGGTACAATCTTGTCCTCTCCCAAAATTTCAATAGCAGCCTCAATCATGGAAGCAAGGTGGTCTGCATCCCCACCCCCACCCATCCCCCATCCCCACCCTGGTAATTCCTCTTTCATCACAAGAGAAAATGTGGATATACACCATGGTTCTTAGTGCCATGGCATTGTAGATTGGCCTCATTTTCCAGTCAGACAACTTGTCAACAGCTACGCTATAGCCATACGTGCCCAAAGCATGCATTAGAGGAGCATCCAGATCCTTCACTTCCTTGTCTAATTCTGGAAGAAGATCCCCGCAAATTGGTTTGGAAAAGGAGCTAGCAAGCAATGGTGGTTAGCTTTGGATTTTCCACAACCTTCAGCAACACCTCCTCACAACAAGATATGATGGAAAAGGAATGGAAAGGAATAAACTTCACAGAACTTAGGTGGCAATGTTCACTTTTTGACTAGTCTGGGTGCTCTACCATGGTATACTTCCTGAAGGAGGCTACTCTGTTGATGTAAAAGAATGGAACCTCACCCTCCAGCTTGGTTGAAGCTGGCTTTCTCTGCCGCTACTCCCCCTTCCCTCTGTCTTTGTCTTTGCTATCCTCCACTTGTCGCAAGGTGGCGGATTCAATTTTGGCCTTTCCTTGTCCATTAACTTCAGGTTCTGAATGGTTTTTTTCTCCGATGTTCCCTGTTCCTGTCCCGCTCCCTTCTAGATACTGAAGTTGTTCAACTGTCATTCAGCAAGAGGCATTCGGTATTGCTCCAAACCAAGATTTTTTTTGTATACTGGCTGAGGGTGAGAGCACGTACCGATGTTAGTTTTGTTGCAGGAAACGTGAATGCGGATGCCGATACATGTCCCGCCAAGCCTCTTGGCGCACGATATGCACACGATTCTAGGAATCTTCACACTTTTGGGCATGTCTCATAGTGCTCGGAGAGCCCACTAGTGAGGATTTCCCCAGTTTTTGGCATTTTCTTTGGTTTATTCCACCTTGCAACGTTAAATTTGCTAGAGAATGCCAAAATGAGTAAGGAAGACACTGATCCTTCTGTAGAGGCACGGTCAGAGGAGCTTCCTACAAGTGAGTCTTCTGCTAGCACGACCAAGGTAGCCAAACTCGAAATTCATCCAGTGATCATCTAGTCCGCTGTTGAGACTGAAATCATGGAGTACAGAATATTGTCACTATAGAACCCTTACTGGAAAACTAGGCAGTTAGAACCAACAAATGGGCAGTTTGACTTGGCAATCAGATCTGCACTCTCAGTCCACTAATCTAGCAGTGTATCAGGTCAGAAGGCTCTAAACTAGTCACATGTGACAAAGAACCTACTTCTCAAGCTAGAAATTCTGGAAGGACTGTGTATAAAAAGCCAAGAGACACACTACACCCTAAATTGAATTAGGGTATATGTCACTAAAGTGAGATCCATCAACAAAAGATGCATGGAGAGCCCCTAAATCTTCTGCATCATTACCACGAAATTTGGTGAGAAGATATGTTACTGTGATTTATGTATTACATCATATGTTCTGGGAGGTAAATGATGGATTGCCATATGACCAAATCACATTTTGGAAACTCTCCATCGTAGGGCAGAGTATTGTCTTACAACTGCATGCTTTAAACATGAGTACACTAAGGAAAGTAACTGTAGGCTTATTTTCTGCACAAGTGCTTGCTACATACATTGTACCGTGATCATATGGAACCAACTTCTTCTTATTCCATTTTTTTATGTACCAAGAACCTCCTCGATGTATAAGAGCATCCAATACCTCTGTATTATTCTTTCAATCAATGATCTTGTGTAATGTGAGGTGACATATTCGGTGATGTGTTATGATGCAATATGATGTGATGTGATTTCATGTGATGTGATGTGATGTACTGAAAGGTGATTTTATGTGATGTGATATGTTTTTATGTAATGTTTTGTTCTTTAATGTGATTTGTGGTGTTGTGAGGAATTGTTACTCTTCATTTCATGTCGACTTGTAATGCGTTATTTTGTACAGTATTATGTCATTCTGTTTTTTTTGTCATGATTTGCCTTGTTGTATCAATTATGTTGTGATGTTTCAAGTATTTTGGTGTTGTTTTTTGTTGAATTAAGTCATTGCATGTCATTTTGTGTCCTGTCGGGGTATGACATGCCATGGCATGTCATGATGTGTTGTATCATTTCATGACATGTGATTTCACCTCATTTTGTGTCATGGATTGTTGTGTTTTTCAATTTGTGACGTGGCATGTTGTATTTATTTATGTTTTATCCTAGTTTTTTGTGTCGTACTGTGATGTATCATGTTTTTTCATGTTGTGCTAAAGTGTGTTGGGTCATGTTGTTCCACTTCGAACTGTGATTTATATTTTTTGTTCATAATTTGCATTCCAAGCCACACTCTTGAGTATGGTTTGGTTCCATGTCACATCATGTGATGTGAAATGTTATATTTCATTGTGTTACCTCATTTTGTGTTTTTCTTTGGTGTGGTGTAACATGTCATGTGATTTGATGTGATGGATATGATTTTATGTGATGTCATATGTAGTGATGTGATGTTATGTGATGTGCATTATGTGGATTAATGCGACGTTACATGATTCAATTTCATGTTGTATGATGTGTTTTGATGTTACGTGATATGATGTGACATGATTGTAATGTGATTTTATCTTATGTGAGATGATATGATTCCATGTTATTTCATATCATGTGATGTGCTGCATGTGTGATGAATTGTGATTTAGTATTATACAACATGAAATCTGATAACTTAACATGATTTCACGTGAAAACTGTCTTCATAGAATAAGATACCAGCTTCCTTTGTGGATGTCAATTCTCTTATGTGTTTAATTATCTTGAACATATGATTTGTTTCACATGCAATAATCTCACCTAAAAATTTTCATCATGTGTTATCATGTGATGACATGTTATGTGATGTGATGTGATGTCATGTGATGTCATGTGATGTGATGTCATGTGATGTGATGTGATGTGTGATGTGACAGGGTGTGATGTGATGCCAAGTATGTGATATGACATGATGAGGTTGTTTCAATTGCATCTCACATAGTGTAGTTATAAGTGGGTTTGCATGATTTTGTGTCATATTTGACTATTTTATAGCATTCTTGTATCATATTACAATTGATATATTTATGTTTCATTACTTTTTTTCCCTACATATCATGATTTAAGTTTTCTTGAGATTTAATGTGGTATGATTCAAGGTAATGTCATGATTGATTTTGGTCATCTTTGTTTTGTTCCTTTATTCTACTTTCCAATAATGTTCTCTTTTAACCTTTTTCCTTGATTCATGTTAGTTTCATGATGCATAAGGTACATTTCAATTTACACTCATAGGAATCCACGAGTACAAAAGTCACATAACACTAGACATCATGATCTTGATCATAACGTGTTAAGTCTTCAGATCCTACACGGAGGTCGTCGTCGGATTTTCTAGAAAGGCGTCCAGAGCTTGCTGAAGAAGTTTTCCCCTTTGCGGCAATTTGGGGGCAATCATCATCAACGACTTGTATGAGAAGACTCGAATATTTTGAGTCTTTGGAAGCCCACTTTTGCTTTTACCTTGCTCCCTCATTTGGGTCCAAAACAATGTGTATAATCCCAAAATTGTGAACTTGCACACGTTTTCTGGTCTAGACAACTGGATTTTATCCTACATGAACTTAAATTTTGTTTTTGACATTTCGGCACAAAATCTTTGCGTTTGAGGTGCAATCGGCGACTTTGTGCATACTTTTCATGTCTAATGCTCGCTCTCACTTTCTTTCAATTTCTTGTCCTCATTCGCTCTCGCTAGCAAGAGGGCAAGCGAGGACAAGGAATCGAGGCCTTGAGCCTTTCCCTAAAGTCCCTCCTGGCATTTCAACCAAAAACCGAGCCACCAGCACACTCGGCAGCTGGTGGCTTACCTATGGGTGGCCGACTGGGCACCTGACTAGCCGCCGGCCATCCAGCCGACCGGCTACCAGCTGGCTGGTGGCCAGCGAGTGGCTGGCCACCAGCTAGCCCTCGCAGTGGTGAAGGGTGGTTGTGAACCAACCCCTTGCTATTGCAAGGTGGGAGGGCCAAGCCGGCCCCCCCGCTACATTCCTCCTCATTTATTATGAACTATCTCGGTTTGTGCCCAACAAGTAAGAGTGTTAGATGGTGTGACTTCAATACTGTGAAAGAAAGTTAACAATTTCAATCACCAGAAAAACATGAACACGTGCATGGAACTTTGACCTAAGCAACTGCTTGTCGGTCAGCACGGCTAGCGCCCTCCCCCCTCTACGCTAGAGCGTCCGCACAAAAACCATTTTGAGCTTTCCCAACCTCCCATGGTCGTAGCCCATGAATGTCACCCAACGGGAATATTATTCACTATTATTGAGTTCAGGTGGTGACCACTACCACGCGCCAATTTGTACAAGCTGTGAGCTTGCTCCAGTGCTCGTTGTCCACCCCTTTGACGGCACGATTTCAGTTCCCATGAGTTCTGTTCAGGTCCAAATCCAGCACAATAAACGAGGCATCCCATAACAACCCGTGACCAGAGTGTACGCTCGCGGTGCTTGAGTAGGCAAAGGAACTTGTATTAGCTTTCATATTGGCTTTCACCAACAGTCATTACTACCGGTGAAAGCTGAACAGTTCCTTCTACTGTGTATAGAGCCCCCAAGCTCACATGAGAAACGTCACGTATCTTCGTACTCGACGAAAGCAGGACTCGGTATGCCATTGGCCCAATAGGTGCAACAATGGAAAATGACCCAATCCACTTCAGTACATTTTTTTGCTTCCTTAGTGACTTCAGCCAAAGGTTTGTTCTGCTAAGCAAAACCTTATTGTGGAATTTGAACACGTCCTCCTAGTGACTTTTGTTGTTATCGGCATTTTTCGTTTCTGAGGTGCCTAGAGATGATCCTTTGCCTCCTATAACAAGGAGTCTATACACTTGGTAAAGGCTTAAGAAGAAGGAATCTGCCTTTTAATTCTCCTAATCTTCACCAATGAGGAGGGCACCACTGGATACCGACAATCATTCAACATGAACGATGTGAACTGATTGGACTCATTCACCGAGTTGTTCACTGCAAATTTTGTTGGTACTAGGAATTCTTCCCTTTCATTTATAGTATGGTCCATAAATGTGTTGAGCATCTGCTCTAGAGTGCAATTAATGCATTATGTTTGTCCTTTTTTTTTGTAGTAACATGCTGTGAACTCTGAGAATCCTTGCAAAAGTACTCGTGCATCTTTTGCCAGAACGTAAGAGACAATTTTCTATCACAATCGGGTACAATGTGTAACAGCAAGTCGTGGTACTTCACATCACCCTCAAAGAAGAGACAAGTGGTCTCCTCTGTTCTCAATTCAGTGGTTTTAGAAATAACATGTGTCATCTTTGTGAGAAGATCCACATCGACTAGTGTTGTATTGCGGCCATGAGCTATGTATGGAAGGCCATTAATAATGAAAATGCTGATGCACTCCCATGGAGTCCCATGGATGGGAGGCTATTTGAGGAGTCTAGAAAGCTATTTGTTACTAGCCTTGTTCCAAGTACATGGATTGCATGTCATGCAATACTTTTGGACATTGGCACTCCATCCTAGCCACCAATAGTTGTCCACGAGTTCCTGTTTGGTTTTTCGAGGTCCCACATGACCCACATGTAGCGGGTCGTGATACTGGGAGATAATCTTTGCTTGAACGTCTCCCGAGTGTGGAACAACGATTTGTTATGTATTCTAGTAAATTCCTATGGCCTCCACCAGTCCGTGCTTGCCCAGATTATGTGTGACTTAAAACCTAAAATCCACACAATATCCCATCTGCATCCTGGTCAAAACATTATTGTACTGAATAATCTCTCAAGGTGGTTGCTGTAGAGATGTAGTTAGGTTTGGTGTTTACACTATAGCTATTGTAGTGGCCGTAAAAAACCAACTGACTTTGGTGGTTTCTTCAATTTCCACAGGTTGTCGACTTAGTGGATTTGCCACGTTGATGTGTCTTGGTCAATGTTTCCATGTGAACAAGAATTGGCTCAAGTATTCGCTCTAATGCGCCTATCGTCTGGACAGGTTCAGTTGCATTTTGAAAAACACAAATGGGTTGTGGTCGTTCACGAAATTCACACCCCCCTTAGCGTCCTTGACGTATCAACTTCACATATTGACTGCACCACAACAAGGAGCTCTTGTTTGCCAGTCATGTCTTAATTCTGTGCAAGGATGAGCTTCTGTTCTCATACGCAACTCGATCACCATTTTGCATGAGGATTGCTCTGAGTCCTACTACTGACACATCACATCACATCACACCTCCCATGGTTGCAATGGATCCGGAAGAGTTAAGGCGGGTGCTATGGTCAAAGGTTCTTTGACTTTGAGAAAAGTGTTCTTGCAGCCAGATTTGTATTCCCAATGCATGTCTTTTGTGTCAGCATGGTTAGCGAAGCTTCAAGGGTTGAATACCTTTTCCTAAAATGTAGAAAATAGTCCACAAAGCCGAGGAAAGACCTAATCTACCCAAATTTATTTGTGTGGCAAATCCACCACACCTAGGACCTTTCGTGGGTCAACACATATACCGTCCTTGCCAACAATGTGACCAAAGAATCTGAACTCATATTGTACAAACTTGCTCTTGCTCACTTTGGCATATAACGTCTTGCTCGTTATGCGACCAAGGATCGCAATGATCTCATGTTGATGTTTTATGTTCTCTTCCATTGATTTGAAAAAAACCAACATGTCTTCTATGTGAACCAAGATAAACTGACCGAGTGTCTGGAAAAACCCTTGTTTCATTTCTCATTGAAACGTTGCCGGGACTTTTGTTAGCCTGAAGTATAGAACGCGTAACTAATCACATCCCATGTGAATTTGAAGAATTGTTTTGGGTACATCATCTGTTGTGATGTGGATTTGATGGTACCCCTGAGAAAAATACAAGGATGGAAATGCTTTTGCTCCTTGGAGTTTATCAAACAGGTCCGAAATCAATGGTAAGGGGAATTGATTTTTCACCCTTAGCTTCTTCGGTGTATTTTCGTCCACGCACATGCATAAACCACCACCCTTTTGTTCAAAAATATTATGAGCAAATCGTATGGTGAGTTACTTGGCTCTATCCACCCATTTGCAAGGCACTCCTTGATTCGGCATTCGGCCTCTTGCCTTCCTATTGGACAAAGGTGATAAATGGGTATAAACAGAGGAGTCACTTGTGGTTTCAGTGGAATCGTGTAGCCCATGCGGAGTTCTGGGGGAAGCCCAGCCGGTGGGTCTTGGAAACCATCTAAGAACAACGCAAATAGAGAATTTATCTATTGTTGTGTGTCTTCCTTCACTTTGTCCAACACTTTCTGAAACTGAGCGAAGAAGTATCAAGAACCTTGTTAAATACATCTCTTGATCTACATTATGGACAAGCTGGCATGGAATTCAACTTGGGTCAGAATCAACATAAAGCAACGTAGTTCCTTTTGAAGGATCAAACAAACATCCCATCCTTTTTTGATCTAGCCCAGGGATCACCTAACATGACGTCAAACGGGTCAAAAGGTTGAGAACCTTCAACGTGACGCTTTGGGTATAATCTTGTACATAGATTTTTGCTTTGTAGGTAACGATGACGAGTATCGTACAGTTTTCATTGATAATAACTGCCCCATCCAATGGCTCATTCTTCAAGCCAACCTAAGGGTAAGGCCAAGGCTAACAAAGGATTCATCTTCTCAAGTGTCAGCTAACACGTTCACAGGAGCACTAGCTAGGTATCCATTGAACTCCATCACCATGATGGCTCTTCTCTGACAAGTGAACAGGCTTGATGACGACAATCCGAGCTTGCAAAAAACACAAAATCCGTACGGCGGACACGGAAGCTCACATGATTCACCTACTCGAGTCTACATCTTGTGACTATGTGTGGATTTAGCTAGCACCTTCTAGCCATTACATTTGACTAGGTCAAAATTGTCGACCAAAGGTACCGCAAACGTGATTGAGTTCATCATTTTGAGGGTGTTTGCTTCAATCATTGCATTTCATAGTTCTTGCATAGAAGTTGGTGTCACCACCAATGGTGGTGATACTGACCACTAAGCAAGGTTTTTTTGGATAATGAAAGTCAGCAAGAGGGTAAAAAACAATAGAGAGATTGAAACTTTTCATAAGTTTTATTTTTTTTACATCCTCATCAGAGCACATGAACCCACACGTGATCTAAATTCATCTCTAAGTGGTCTCCACTAACTTCACTCAGGGATGGAGAAAACACACAATACAGCCTTGTCTGTTTCCATGGACAAGCCCACTACTGCAGCCACGGTCCATTCCACAGCCCTATCCGTGGCCTCGGACTGCTCCATCCCTACGAGGTGTAGCAGTTGTGGCCAATGTTGTGGCCTGTTTTCCACCACAAGAAGCCTCAGGGAACTGGATCATAAAGTCGCAAGGCTGCATAGCGAGGGACTTTGTGCCAAAGTCTTTCGTAGAATGTTGTGTTGCGATTCTCATACAAAACTTGCAGCTCGACATTGTTGCAATTGCACTTGTGGTTGGGGGCCTTGTGCCCACCTATATTTTTGAATAGGAGGTTTGCATGCTCCTTGCCCTTGACCCCTCCCCGCTGCCTGGCTGTGGCCATTTTACGGATCTAGCCATGTTTTTGAATTCTGTTACCTCAATGGCCGACCAGACTCAACCTCTTACGTATTCGGCCTACTTTGGTGGACGACTTACAGATTTGGCCAACTTCGCTACGGGCAAACCTGCTGCGACGTAGTTAGGGTTAAATCTTACGTATATGGCCTATGATTCGAAGATGTGTTGCCGATCCGGCCATGTTCAGAACTAGACGTCAGAAGCCTCTAACATGGTCGCAGCTCGCACATGTCACATCATGCGTGCGAGGCTCGCCCAGTCCCCACCTCCCCAGCCCCCAGTCCCCCGCCCCCCCCGCCCCAGCCGCTATTCCCCACCCCAACACCCCCGCCACCGAACCACCCCTCCTTGCCCCCAATCGCCTCCCCCCCAACCCGCCGCGAGCGCGTTGGCCGACAGAAGACGAGGGAGACCATGTTTGAACGAATAACTCAGCCGGCTAATGTCCATGTCTCCCCCATTCTGGTCGGAACCGGTTAAGGATGCCCCCTTGTTTAAACTTAGAAACAGGACGCCCCTAAATTTCACATATTGGCAGGTTGGCCCCTTTTCTCAGCTTATTGCAAGGTCTTCCGTACAAATGGGAGAGAGTTGGTAATAATTCCCTGGAATATGGGGCAAGAAATCAAAACTGTTTTAGCCAGAATGGGCACTATGGAGAAAACTAGGCAAAAATGCAAAACGAAGGCGACCTAGAGATCATCCTCAAAATGAGGGCAAGCTGAAGATATGTTTGCAAGAATCAGGGCAACGTATAGGTGTGGCCTGATTCAAAAGCTAAGATGACATGTATATGTATATGTATATGTATATGTATATGTATATGTATATGTATATGTATATGTATATGTATATGTATATGTATATGTATATGTATATGTATATGTATATGTATATGTATATGTATATGTA